>QXEO01001422.1:0-167888 GCA_007115705.1 Dactylis glomerata | reverse complement strand
GGGGAGGAGGGTGGAGGCAGACCTGCTCCTGGCGGCTAGGGTTAGCACCCGAGTCGCCCGCGGGGAGCGACGCAGGGCTCCTTTCCTCTGACGTTGGTCCTCAAGACAAATGTATGGCCGAATCTAACATGTTTAAAATTTAATGAATATTATATCTTTGAATATTTAGAATGGGCATATATTTTCACATATATATAGTGAAAATAGTTAGGTGAAATATTTACATTGTAAGTGACTAATCGCGTACAAATCAGCTACGTGAGCACGTCGAAAGGTAAAGAGAAATAGGACGGGACATGTTTTATTGTATGCATGTAATGACGTGTAGATTGAAGTGGTGCACTTGCACGTTGCCCTTCGCTTATACAGTACAAAGGGTTAGTACTCTAGGTTATTTTCTTGTATCGTGTATGTACAGTGTATCTATTCCCTACCGGAGGTCTGGGAACAAATCGTATAAGAGATAATCTGTTATAAAGGAGTACACAAAGTACACGGATACAATTTGGCATGCTTAACGTGTCAAAGGAGAACTCTCTCGAAATTCATGTACTTACGGAACTCAGCTCGCAACACCGCGTTCATGACAACTTAGCACAAGTGAACCTCCGAGCCACCACGTCAAGATCTGGCGGCCGTCGGGTCCATGTAGGTTTCTCAACTCCAAGCCGCCGGGTCCATGTCGGTTGCCCAGCTCCAAGCCAACACGTCCAGATCCGGCGGCCGTCGAGCCCATGGCCGTCACCAAGCTCCATGAAAACGGTACGGGGGTAGGTGTGGGGGGAGGAGGTGGCGGTCAAGGAGCAGCTTCGTGGTCCTCATGCTAAATTAGCTCACCAGCATGCTGTGTGCTCATACAGCATGGGGGTCGCGGGGAAAGTCATGGAGGCCAGCCACATTTGCCATAACCTCGATCTGGCGCCGCCACTACAAGGAGGGAGATATGGGGATGGACCGATTTATCGAGGAAAACACAGCGGCGTAAACCATCCCGAGAGGAGCCGGAGGACTACTAGTTATTTTCACGATTTGTGATGGGCTAAATTGCAAAACCGCGCAAAGTACCACGTTCGCATCGCCAAATTTTTTTTCCCTATAAGGTGGGTGCTCAAGATAAACGTATGGCTGAATCAAACTTGTTTGAAATTTAATGAATATTATATATTTGAATATTCAGAATGGGCATATATTTTCACATGTATATAGTGAAAATAATTAGGTGAAATATTTACATATACAAGTCACTAATTGTATACAAATCAGTTACATAACCACGTCCAAAGGTAAAGAGAAATAGGACGGGACATATTTTATTGTATGAACGTAATGACGTTTAGATTGAAGTGGTGCACTACTTGCGCGTTGCTCTTCGCTTGTATAGTACAAAGGGTTAATACTCCAGGTTATTTTCTTGTACGTGTATGTACAATATATCTGTTCTCTACAGGAGGACTGGGATAAAATCATATAAGAAAGAATCTGTTCCATAAAGTACACAAAGTACAGTGATAAAATTTGGCATGCTTAACGTGTTAAAGAAGAAGTCTCTCAAAATTCATGTACTTACGGACTCCTTTTATTTTTTTCCTTCCAAATATGTGCTTGTACATGTTAGGCAGAATCATTAAATCTTGATCATTAAAATTACAGATCTAACAGCTCATATAATTCTGATGATGTGGATTAACATCATATATATTATGCTTTTAGTATATAATAGATAGAATAGAATAGATAGATATGTCTGTCAAAAGGACACTATTTTCCACACAACAATACTAAAACCGTTTGGATTTTCTTCCAGTCAATCCAACGCTGCTAGAAAGTTCATTTGGAAACAATATATGTATGTAGTTTCTGTCAAAAGCACACTATTTTCCACACAACATGACTAAAACCGTTTCGATTTTCTTCCGATCAATCCAACGCTGCTAGAAAATTCAACAGATACCACCGACGACGTCACTATCTCGGCGATGTAGATTGTACCAACAACACCTAGATGCGGAGTGGCTCGTCGACTCAGCTCGTAGAAATGTAGTCGATCCATGGATATCTATATCTATAAATAAGAACGTGTAAGCTCGGCACTGCAGCAAGCAAGTACACGTAGCTCCAACAACTGCTTGAACAATGGCTGCTTCCTCAACGGCGCTCATCCTCCTCCTGGCCGCGGCCTTCGCCGCTGGTGCCAGCGCCACAAGCTTCAGCATCACTAACCGGTGCTCCTTCACCGTGTGGCCAGCGGCCACCCCGGTGGGCGGCGGTCGGCAGCTCAACAGCGGCGACACGTGGAACCTCAACATCCCTGCCGGCACCAGCTCCGGCAGGATCTGGGGACGCACAGGCTGCAGCTTCAGCGGCAACTCTGGCCGCTGTGCCACCGGGGACTGCGGCGGCGCCCTGTCCTGCACCCTGTCTGGGCAGCCGCCGCTAACACTGGCGGAGTTCACACTCGGTGGCGACACGGACTTCTACGACATCTCCGTAATCGACGGTTTCAACCTCGCCATGGGCTTCTCCTGCAGCACCGGTGTGGCGCTGCAGTGCCAGGACTCTGGCTGCCCCGACGCGTACCAGCAGCCCAACGACGTCAAGACCAAAGCTTGCAGCGGTAACAGGAGCTTTAGCGTCGTCTTCTGCCCATGATCTATGTATATGTATCATCTCATGCGTACACCATCGATCGTGCGTGCTAAATTATTTGTATTTCCAAAACACGTGCGCCTCTGCACGAGTGGCTAATAAATTTGATGAATAAAGGATGAAGACATGACATTACACGGCTAAAAAAGTGCACTCATACGCTTGTATTTGTACATGTTTTTTTTTTTCTCGAAATGGGGGATCCTAGCCTCTGCATCAAAATAATGCATATAGCTTTTTTATTAACTTATTCTGAGATTCAGTCCATACAAATTACAGTTTATGGGCCGCACAAGATCGACCCAAAAATCAGCAACAAAAAAAGAAAAATGAAGCACTGCAGCGATACATCTTATGCAATAATTTTATTAGGCAACCGACAGCCGCACAGGCTGAATAAAACCCGAGCGACCGTCTTCAAACGGTTGCACCTAGAATCCAGCATTTCCCGCTACTCCTCGTGTTGGAGATAGGACCACGCACGGATTTAATGGATAACCATAGGGATAACCTTAAAAATGATAGCATTTTTGGTTTGTTAAAAAAAAATTCATTCCTTGTATTCCACAACGTTGTCCATATCACAGCACAAACTCACACCCTAATCTGAACTAAATCATTGATTGGAATGCCCTTTAGCCAATTACCAAATAGATTAACAACATTTTTTGGGTGAAGCAAGACCAAAGGTCAAATATGATACACCAAATTATCTTAGCAAAAGAACAATCAAAGAAAAGATGTTCTATGGATTTCTTGTTATCACAAAAATAGCATGTGTCATTTCATGTCCAATTTCTCTTGTTAAAATGACTTTGAGATGTAGAAACCACATGAAAACATCACTCTTTAATGGAACCTTCATTTTCCAAATATATTTTCTTAAGTACTTGGTATGGTCATTTAGAAGATCTAGATATAATAACTTGACAGTATATTCCCCTGACCTAGTCAAACCCTATACAATTGGTTTTAAAAATGGTCTCTGTCACCTCATGCTGGAAAAACCGTATGAACAGGTACATATAAAATCTAGATATCTGACATGTATATACAACCACCCAATATTTTTTCCACAAGCTGCCAGGGTGTGACTTTTATTTTCCTGCAGACAAGACAAACTGAGCAAGCATCCCAGCACCAGTGCAGAACTCACTGGTGGAAAAAAGGCCATTGGTCCCGGCCTGTATCGCCCATTAGTCCCGGTTGTAGCAACCGGGACTAACAAAGCGGGACTAAAGGCTTAAGCCTTTAGTCCCGGTTGCTTACGAACCGGGACCAATGGTCCTCCATGTGGCTCGGGGCATGTGCTGCGGCTGGAGGACCTTTGGTCCCGGTTCGTAACACGGACCGGGACTAAAGGTCCATTCGGAATAAAATTTGTATTTTCTGTTTTGGAATTTCTGTATTTTCTTTATTTCTCTATTTTTCTTTATTTCTCTATTATCTAATCATCTCTATTCCTTCCCTCTACTAGCTTCCAAGAGTATATGGTCCTCACTCCATTGTCATGTCAAATTATCTTCCCGGTCGGTCACCCATCCTCACACTACTCCACCCTTAGCACGCTTAACTTCTCTATTCCTTCCCTACTAGCTTTCAAGACTGCGCTCGCGACTTATTGATAATAGTATGCTACCAATTCTATTAACCTATACACTTAGGAAACATATAATATTACTTTTTTAAATTCACAAATTAAGCAACATTGATTAAGTAATAATAAGCATGAATGAATTCCAAATAATTTTTATACATAATTTAATTATTAATTTTTAATAATTAAAATATTCAAAAAAGACCAAAAAACTTGAAAAATCCAAAATAATAGCAATATAATAGAGTTGTTAACCAAATAAGAGGGAGTACATTTTTTCATATATATATGCACTCGACTCGCACACCACACCACACACACATCTAGCTAGCTAGTAGCCTTCTAGCTTCCAATAACTCCTAGCAATCTCAAAGCTCAAGCGAGCGTCTAGAGCGGCATACAACACTTGCTTGTCGCTTAATGGAACTTTGGCCCAACCATATATAAGTTCTTCTTCTTCTTCCTCGTCGCCGCCCTTCTTCTTGTTCTTCTTGATCTTCTTCTTCTTCTCAAGCTTTGTCCCAATTGTAGCATTGGACAGATCATATAGACTCGAAATTGGTTTCGTGGTGGGGTTCGGTATGATCACTTGGAGGTCGTGCACCGATGAAATTTGAATTCTGTATGGAGACAGCATGCGCACGTCATTGCCGATAGCCGCACCGCAGAATTTAATGGTGGGGTCCCCCAAGAAATCCCTGAGCAGCTGTGGCACATGATCGGCCCGACATAGTTGGAAGAGCAAAACCTCGGACGCCACCGAGAGTTGAAGGAGGGCGGCACGCTGATGAGGCTTATCCTTAGGGGTGGTGAACTCGCAGTCCAAGCCCACACATTTGACCGGTGCGGCATCAAGGAACCGCTCCTTGATAGCGTGGAGCCACTTCTCCACCGTTGACGCACGGACGGTTTCCGTGATGGTGAATTCCATCCCTTCGGCGGTGAGATTATGCACCCGCGTCGTCGCCGGCTCCATTGAAATGAGATGGAGAGACAGCGAGCTTGCCGCCGGTGAGAGCTTGATTGCCGCCGGCCGGTGAGAGAGCTAGAGCTTTGGTGCTATGGTGGTTTTGAGGAGAGATTAGGAGGAAGATGATGATCAAGAAAGCTAAATGAAGGTTTCTTATATACTAGAGATGGAGAGAAGAAGAAGATCAAGAGAGGGCCGCCGGTGTTGATTACTGAAACCAATTCCGATGCGTTCGTCGTTCCATTACCGAAACAATCGCGTAATGGCGCAGCGATTTCCGAAGCGATACGCGGGAGTGGCGGTTCGTTTGAACTGCCCTTTAGTCCCGGCTCGTGGCTCAAACCGGGACTAAAGGGTACCCTTTATTCCTGGTTCGTGCCACGAGCCGGGACTAAAGGCCCAAAGGCATTAGTCCCAGCTGGTGGCTGAATCCGGGACCGAAGGGCCCATTTGAACCGGGACTAATGCCCCCTGGCCCACATTTTCAAACGAACCGGGACTGATGGACCCTTTAGTCGCGGACCAAACACGTTGGGGACTAATGGGGGCGAATGGAAGCCCTTTTTTATACTAGTGACTGTAGACCATATACAACTCAATAAATTTGCAAAGGAATAAGAAAATTATTTCTACTAAAGGGTACCATTACATCTGATTTTTCTCTCATTACGGTTTGAAGCGCTGGAATCGTAATTCTATTTCGAGAAGAAATGATCTGTTCTGCTTTATAAACCAAAATATAATACTAAGGTTGAATTCAAACACACAGAAATTAACCATTAGACGTGTCAAGATAAGTTAACTGGAGAACGTGCAAACCTTGATTGGCATCTGAGGTCGACCTATCCATTCGAGGCGCGGCGAATGGCCAAACACTGACTTGGATGAACAGGCGCATGTCAGGCTTGTTTGGCGTCTCCGTTCTACCGTTATGTGTTTCTTGGTGAGACGGCGTTCTGGATAGTGCGTAGGTAGCAGGCAGGCATGACGGGTTGATCGATGGACGGGGAAATAATTGCGAATTGGCGAATCGCAATCGATCCATTGAGTGACTAAAACCTCCTCGATCCGATCAGGAATGAGCGAGACTGGCACAAAGAGATGTTGTCGTTGGGCTATCATTGATTTGGGCAAATGAATTTGCTTGGAGATCACATAAGCAACGGGGCCTCTACTAATGAGCTTCCAGCTAGCCAGAAAATCTGAACGAAGTGTGTTGGGGATATTTTGTTTGCGGTCACCAAGTTGTTTGGCACAGGCTCACAGGTGCCTTTCTTGGCTGCAATCACATCGCGGTACCGCAAGTTGATGGGGTTAATTACTGAGAGGGTCATTTCAGGGTCAAATTCGAATAGCCCAAATAATACCGGTTGAAATCATTTGAACACAAATATCTCCGTTACGGTGACGACTCGGCGCTCCACTTGGCAGGATACCCCTTTACTGGTTTGCCACCGTGGCCGCCAAGTGGCGTACCTCATCCACGTAATCTTTCTCTTCTCCCCCCATTGTTCTTCAAGCTCCTGCTCCCGCTCGCCTACCGAGATCTTAGAGTACCACAGCGCTGCTAGCGCCGCGCAGGGGACATGGCCTCGAGGTTGAAAGCGGGTTCTCCTCGCTGCGGATCTGGCAAGATCGGGATCGGGAACTGGGAAGATCTGGAGGAGGCTGTTCTCGTGCTGGAGAAGTTGGGGTGGAAGCCAGTGATCATGCGGAGGTTGTTCTTGTACTGGAGAAATGGAGGCTGTTCTCAGCCTTCCATCAATTCCAGCAGCTCTAAGAGAAATGGAGAAGTAACAGATATGCAAAATCTGAATTCTCTCTGAATTTGAATATATACGATGAATACTCTCTGAATATGCACATATAACGCTGGATTCTATTATGTTGCTCTTGCTCTCTGGTGAATTGCAGATTATCATGTTCCAGGATAGCATCATCCTCTTGCTTTACTATGTCCTGAACTTAGTTATGATCATCAACCTTTCTGTCAACTGTAGCATTACAAATGTGATTATCTGCGGCATTTTTTTGCCAGGTATCCTCATCTGCTTCTCCTTCTTGACAAGTAGACTGTTCTGCTTCCGGTTGTGTTTCTTGTCCTGCGCCGCCGCCGCCCACACGGCGTGGGCGGCGGCAGGACCTCCCTTTCCCACTTCGGGGCCTGGCTGCGCGGGGCAGCTCGTCCTCTAGAGGCGCGGGCCGGCGCGTGGCTTTGGCGCAGGGCGCTCCTCGGCGAGGCACGGTGGTGCGGCGGGAGGAGGTGTCGGGCGTGGTGGAGGCGCCGGTTCACAGCTGTCGGGCCCGATCTGGGCTTTGGCGGGCCTGCGACTGGGGTGTCGTCGCCGTGGCCTCGGACCTCTGTGGCACAGCAGTTGGAGGATCTGCACCGGATTGCAGCGGTCGGGCTAGGGCGTGTAGATCCGGCGATTGGCGGGCGTTTGGTGGTCGGCGACGAGATCTCCTACTCGGTTGGTTGCGCCCTACTTCTAGGGCCCACGCTGGTGCCCGACGGCAGGGACGATGTTCCAGGCGAAAGCTTCGCACCGTTGGTGCCGATGATGGCGGTGCCCACGGGAGCCGTTCTCCTTATTGAAGGCTTCATCGGGGAGCTTCGTCTCCTACGTCGCGAGTTCATGCGGTATCCGGGTGAAAACCTTAGCTCCTTGGAGCGGGCGACGGCGACACTCTGTGCCGCTTCCTTATTGAAGGCGCCGCCTTGGAGTCCTTGTTCCTCGTGGTGTGGCAAGTGTGTGGCAGCTGTGCGGTTGCCTTGCGGTCGAGGGTGGTGGATGTCGGGGCGGCGGCTCCAGATGGTGGATGTGTGCCGAGGCAGCGGCCTCGGGTGGCCTTGTAGCGATGACTCCATGGGGTGTGGTCATGGCATAGCAAGGCATGGGTGGCATGCTGGTGCTGCGAGGGTGGCTGGTTTGTTGGCCCGGTCTTCATGATCGGAAGGCCGTTTTGACTGGCACGTTGGGGCGGCGGCCCCGGATCTTTTGGCGCGGCGTTCGTGGTCTGCGGGTGGTCGTCTTGGCTAGTTTGGGCTACAAGATGTCCACGCCGCGCGGGGTTGCGGCTCGCCTCCGAGTGGGGGACGTCGGAGCAGCGGCTCTGGATTCGGTTGTGTGTTTAGTGTGTCGGTGGCCTGGTGTCGCGTGGGCGATGAGGCTTCGATGCTTGTGCGGTTTTTTTTTCCAGTTTTCCTCATAAACTCGGTCATTTGTATGGTTTTTGGACCCGGTTTTCCTATAAACTGTGCCACGGTCATCTTGACCTCTTCTTATAATGACAGAATATAGCAGTTCTCCTGCTATCATTTAAAAAAAATGTCAGAGGAAAAAAATCAAATTTGTACAAATAAAACGGCGATGCGACCGTGGTATGTCGTGTGGTTTTGCAATTTTGCCCCTCAAAAATCATGAAAACAACCTGCAGTCCTTCGGCTCCTCTCGGGATGGTTACGCTGCTATGTTTTCCTCGAAAAATTGGTCCCTCCCCATATCTCCCCTCCTCGTGGTAGCGGCGCCAGATCAAGGTTATGGCATATGCGGCTGGCCTCCATGACTTTCTCCGCGACAACCACGCTGCGTACCATGGATATTCCGGGGATATCCGGAGATCGACTACATTTCTACGAGCTGAGTCAACGAGCCACTCCGCATCTAGGTGTGGTTGTTACAATCTCCATGGCCGATAGTGATGGCACCGGTGGTATCTGTTGAACTTTCTAGCAGCGTTGATTGATTGGAAGAAAATCTAAACGGTTTTAGTATTGTTGTGTGGAAAATAGTGTGCTTATGACAGAGACATATTTAATACAACTTCCACCATACACAAAATATATGGCATTGTAGCGAAAACATTTTTGTGTTGACTGATTAATTAACTGTATAATAAAAAAGCATTTCATCCCCTCTACCGCTCGAACAACATTATACATGGATCCTCTCCTTGCAGTATCACCCTCAGCTGGCGACCAAGGGGAAACCCGACCGTCACTAGAAAGTCCCCTTCGTCCTTTCTTGAAACCACTAGAGGGCGTTCTCGGGCAAAGCCTAGTCTGCGGTGGCAGCGGCCGGGCCCCTCTTGTTCCGTCACACTCTCGTTGCAGGATGTCAACCTTGGGCTAGGGCATGGCGAGGCCGCCGACATCACAATGCGGCTGCTAATAGTGGTGGGTGCAGGATGGTGGGTTGGCAGAGTGCACCGGATGGCAGCCTCGGCCATCACTCTTGGTGGCAAGGGCAGCGAGCGATGTAGGCTACAAGGCCACCTCTGTGACCGTGGTTTGCGCGTGGCGGCGAGGCTGCTAGGGCTCGATCCTTTGGGCTTGGGCATGCCACGTTCGTGGTGAATGTTCTATGAGATCTATCGGTGGCTGCATCATAGACCGGGCAGTGGGGATGCGCGGCTTCCGGTGAAAATTGAGCCGACTTCGATCATTGTGGATGATAACGACGTCTTTTGCATGGTTTCTTTGTGGAAGGCGTCGCCAATCCAGTGCTGGCTTCCTTGCCCATGTTGTTCCGAGGGAAAACCTATACTAGGTGTCTCGGATTGGACGATGGCGATGCACGTCATTGGTCACCTTCCTGGGGCATCATTTTGGAGAAGCTTATGGTCAAAGGGACAGAAGGTGGAGTGGCGTGGCATCTACTGCAACGATGACATGAAGAGTTTCGACGGCATGGTCAGCACCTTCATTAAGCTTGTAGGTGTTGCGATAGATGTCGAGCAAAGTGGCTTTGAGTTGATCATTCTAAATCTTTGTTGAACAGTTTAAATTAACTAAGTTGTTTTCATCATTTTGATGCAAGGGTTAGGGTTTTAAGCTTCATTTCGAAAAAGCAAAAGAAATCCTTCTACCGCTCTCGATCGCCTTGATGGCGCGGTATTGATGGTGCCAGAAAACTTGATTGCGTTTGATGGCGTGTAGTTGATGAAGTAAATGACCGGCCAGTTGGGAACCTGTAACAACTCAGAAATCGTAATCCACTTCTTATTAAATAAAGTACCCAAATTCTGGACCCAGATAAAACTTTTTATCTATTATTGTATGCATACATGCATTTTCTTTTATTTGCATTCTATGATTTCATGTGTGTTATTTTTGATTGAGCATTGGTTAGATAATTCTAAGTGAACCCACAGAATCAATTGAGAAGAATATTAGGAACCAAAGAAACCAGAAATAAAAATATCAAAGAAAAATAGAAGAATAAGAGGATCTAAGAAATCTGTTTGACTACACCACTTTGAGCCCTTAGATTAAGAAATCTGTTAATCACCTTCATGTTTGGCCTGTTAGTTGAGCTTAACCAAGTTATGGACTAACTCAACCAGCAAAGATCTACCAAAAATTCAAACTAGAGCATCACTCAAACTTGAGCCAAAGTTGGAATCCGAAACAGAAACCATACCCAATTTTGAAATACAAATTTCTGCAAAACTTCTTCTTTCTCCAAAACAAAAATATGACTGGATACCTTGGCCAATATGATGATCACCCAAACTGGAAAATTTCAAAAATTTGAATTTCAAACTCTTGCGGGCATTTCGTCGAACACTGGCAGAAGCAAATCCAACCAAATCGATGCTACTGTGCCTGCACTGTTTTGGCTCGCTCCTGTGCTGTAGCCATGCTCCTGGACGATGCCTCGATCGACTCCAGCTCCCCCAGCCCCGACCCAAGCCGTGAGAAGAGGAGGGAGGAGGAGAAACGCGCCCAGGGCCCCTCCCAGTTCTTCCACTTCCTGCGCGATGCCGACCGCCCTGCCCTCGCCAGAGCAGACCCACAGCACCCCGCGGCCAAGCCATAACCCTCCCAGCACGCGAGCGTGGCCGCCGTGACCGGGGAAAGCTTCAAACGCCGCCAGGGCCCCCGAGCCGTCGAGCTTCTGGTCGCCTTGTTCCTCATCGCTCCGGCCTATAAAAGGCCCCGCCGATCAAACGAAGAGAAGCACCTCACTCCCAGCTCCCTCCCAGACACTCTCGCTTAGCCCCGTTTGCTCTAGTTCGTCGACACCTGCACCGCCGGCGTGGTACTGGACGAGCGGAGCGCCGCCGCGTTCGACCACCCCGGAGCAAGCTGCTGCAGGGAATCGGTGGAGGAGACGCAACGCTGCCGATCCCGCACGTCGCCGTCAAGATCTTCTTCCCCTACGCACGTCGCCGTCGCCGCCGTCGTCTTCACTGCACGCAGGTGAGCTTCCCTCGTTTCCGTCGAGACGATGACTGAGGGCCGTTGGATCTTGATCGGACGCTAGCTTACCGATTCGGGAATGTTAAGTGAGCTGACACCCCGACCCCACCTGTCAGCATCGTTTTTATTCTTTTCCCCGCCGCAGCGAAACGGTATCGGGCCGGCCTGTTCGGGTTTGATTCGAATTGGGCCCAGCCAGTTAGATTCGGTCCGTTTCGTTTTTAATTAATTTCCCGCCTTTTCGAATTAGTTCAAATAACTTTCAGATGTTATTTTCAAATTCAAATTCCAAGAGATTTACAAATCCATTTGCAGCAAGAAAATATGCGTTGGAAAGCCTATAAAATACTCTACGCAGTAGAACTGGTTAGAATTCAAAATAAGTTAGGAATTTAATTAGATATGAATAGTGTGACCATAGCTTTATTAATCATAGATTATTTCTAAAAAATTAATTAAGACATCAAAAAGCATAAAAATTAACTTGTGAACTCACTAATGACTTATCTTACTGTTAGTCAACCCTAATCAACCCCAAACCCTGTTAGTGTGAGCAATTAGACCTTAACCCAATCCTATCTGGTAGCATAAAATGATAAATCCCTATCTTATACTTAGAATTAAAATTACCCTCTTTGCCAATTCACTTAGTGGATCCCTTCCCCTTGAAATAGTACTAGTACCCCTAAACCAATACAAGTGCTTAGAAAGTAAACCTCACATGACCCTTAGTAGAAACTTTAACTTGCACACTTGAAGAAAAACTTAGGAGCAAAACTTATAATCCAACCCCATAAAATGCAACATGAAGGCTATTGTTAGCAAACAAAGATGTGTGCTTGGTGTGTGGTTAAGCATGGTGTAGTGATTGTGTGCTTTGTGTTTATTCGTTATTAGACGCTAGTGTCGCCGAGGAGGATATTGGAGGGGATTATTATTATCAAGAAGAAAAAGAATACCCCGGACACTTTGCCAACCAAGGCAAGCCATCTTTTGATTCATACTCCCCATGCCCAGTTTTAATATTGCATTCTACTTGTTTTAAGTAAATTGCATGATTGAATTGCTAGAGTAGAATGATAGAAGAATAGTGATATCTTGCTTAACAAGAGCATCAAGATGAGTTTATCCAACTCTATTTAGTGTTCATCACTCATGTAGTTGCTTAGTCGCTAATAATATTGAGGCCATCTATAAGGGGAACTCTAGTTGAAATTGGTGACTTGAACTTGAAACTTGAATTGGAGATTGCTCCTACATAATGGCTTTATGAAAGAAATTAATCTTGACTAAGAACTATGAAATATATTTCTCAATGACAACGAGTGATGTACATGGGAGCCAACCCTACCGTACAACCATATTACCCCTATATGGGAAGGGGCTTAATCCGTAGCTTGTTTATCTTAGTATGGGAGGCCTTGTATCAAATCTTCATGGAAGGACCCGTGAGCGGTTACTTCTGGACCAGGTGGATTCCACTAACCCGGCTCCCGGGATGGGCAGAACTAGAGGCGCCGGAGCGGGGATTCCGTACCCCGGGCTCTAGGGAAGGATCCTATACTAGGGTGAGCAAGTGAAAGGTTTTGTTTGATTATCTGAAACCCGCATACTTTTGTATGACGAACCGTGGATTTCCCCCGGCAGATGTATCGAATCTTGTGGGTAAAGTGTACCCCTCTGCAGAGGTTTTCAAACTATTCGAATAGCCGCGTCCGCGGTCATGGACAGTTGGCTAACTCTACTTGGCTTTTGTCAATAACGAACACAACTTATGGTGAACTTGGTGAATGACATGAATTGAAGTGACCTGACTTGACCATGATGTTGACACACTTGAAATTCCTCGTTAGATTGAACTTAGAGAACTAAAACCTCTTGTCTACCAATGAACATTCTTGGGAAATAAAACTAGCTTTTGCAAATCAACTTAGTGCTTAGTCCACTATACCAAACCTTGCATATCTACTTCATCATTTCATTTATAAGATGGTTTGCGAGTGCATCCAATGTACTCATGGCTGTGTCCCTGGCTATCAACTTGGCCAGACTATGGGGAGGAATACCAGGAGGAAGGATATGAGGAAGAGTACTAAAGCTAAGCTCGTTTCCGTGAGTCGCCATTTGCCTGTAGGGAGAAGGCATGGGCCGAAGACGTTATTTCCGCTGCTATATTGTGTTGTAATATGACTTGGTCTATATGACCATTGTATTTGAATCATCGTATTGTAATGTCTATGGAACTGGTTACCAACTACGTTATGTATATCGCAACAACGGTTCTGGGATTGCGGTGGAATACATAACGGGCACTTCGAATTTGTATCAAATTTGAGGTCGTCACAAGTTGGTATCAGAGCCTAGGCTGACCATAGGAGACCTTAGTTAGAATGGGCGTTAAATGAAACCTTGATAGAAGCAAAGATATAAGTAATGGTTGCAAAATTGCTTAGTCTTTCCTCTCTAATTGCAAAGTTTTATACATATTGTCTACTTAAAATTTTGCACACTTGAGTTGATCACTAACTTAATCTAATCAAAAATTTTGTAGATGGCCCCGGTATTCACTGAGCAGTACCAGTTGGGCCATGGTGGCAGCCTTTGTTTCGAGCGCGACCTCACCACCCTGACCTTGTTCCTGAACCGTTTGTACCCAGAGTTCAAGGGAGCCGTGCTCAATGAGCACCCAGATGGAGAGCTACGGTGGCTTATCCGAGCCAGTTGCCGTGGCAAGAAGGGGATGTTGGGTTCTCCAAGGGTCAAGTTTGAGCTTGTGGAGAACACTTGGGCCGATGGTTTGGTCCGAGCGATGCAGGAGATGCACGCCCGCTTGTGCGGACTGCACGTTGAGGAGGTTCAGGGAGAGCGCTTTAGGAACTTTGCTCGGCGTGATGCGGACGGGCGTCCCGCAAACATGCCCGGGCAGAATGAGCCGAGTACCTACATCGATCACATGGACTTCTTGCTGTACTCCACTCAGCATGAGGCCGACCGTGCCCGTACTAGGGCCAACCTCGAGCACTTTGCACTGGTGGAGGCGAGGAGCACTATCAGGATTCTTGCGAAGGAGCGCAAGAGCCTTCGTCGCCAGCGAGATGAGAAGGAACATGATCTTGAGGAGTTGAAGGCCAATGTGGCTGAGCTGACTGAGTACATTGAGAGTCTTGAGGATCACCTTGGGGAGGAGGAAGGCATTGATCTCCGCAAGGAGGATAATGCCCTCATTAGTGATGAGGATGACTTCATGGAGGACCTTGATGATCCGGAAGATGAGGGGCACAATGGATTCATTGTGAGTGATGAGGAGGAAGACCCCGAGGAGCCCGCTGTTTAGATCCGAGATCCACGTGTTATCTAGCTATGAGTTCCACTTTATGTTCACTTCGTGTAGGTGTGAGTTGTATCCCCCTCCCTAGTAGACGAGTCGCAATGGTTTAATGTAAACCATTTGTAATGTGGGAACTCGTATGTATGATATGTTTGTTGAGTGTTGAATGAAATATGAATTTGGCTCTTAAGGCCTTAGTAAGACAAAAATTGCATCATCCATGTTACCTTTAAATCTTAGCAAATTAGCTTTTCCCTCTTGTCTTACACACCTTATCTTCAGATGCCGCGAGCACCCCCACCCCCGAACCCGGAAATGGCCGAACTGCTAAGGTTGATCATGGAAGATCGGGAAGCAGCCCGAGCTGAGCGCCAAGCCAACTTGGCCACTCTTCAGCAGTTAACCCAGATGGCAACGAACCACAACAATGGCAATGGCAATGGTGAAGGAGAAAACCATGGCAATGGTGATCACCGATCCAAGTTGAGGAATTTTCAAAACACCAACCCTCCCATGTTCACTAAGTCTGAAGAGCCCTTAGATGCTGATGACTGGCTTCGCACTATGGAAAACAACTTGGCAGTCGCCGAAGTTGGTGAAAATGAGAAGGTTTTGTACACCACCCACTATCTTGCTGGAGCAGCAAGAGCTTGGTGGGATAGCACCCGTGCAATGCAAGCTCCAGGGTATGTGATGCCTTGGGAGGAGTTCAAGAGCAAGTTTAGCAAAGCCCATGTTCCTATGGGATTGGTTAAAAGGATGAGAGATGAGTTCATGAATCTGAAGCAAGGTTCCCTATCTGTGGTGGATTACCGCGACAAGTTCCTTACCTTGTCTAGGTATGCCCCAGATGACACCGACACCACTGAGAAGAAGAAAGAAAGGTTTCTGGATGGACTTCATGATGAGATGCAATGTGTTTTGGTCAGCATTCACTTTGCCGACCTGGAGTCGTTGGTTGACTCTGCCATTCAGATGGAAGGCAAACTAAAGCAAGCTACCGAGAACCGCAAGCGCCGTATGATGTATCAAGGCAACTCGAGCAACTCGCAGAAGCCAAGGGGAAATGCACCTACGGGTTTCACCCCTAGACCTATGAGGCCGTCTGCACCTGCTCCACGTCCCAACTATCCCAACCGTCCACCCGGCAACAACTTCAACCGTGCACCTCCAAGACCTAGTGGCAACAACTTCAACACCAATACCCCAAGGCCAAATGGCGCCCCTGTGTTACCCAAGCCCGGTGACAAGTCTGGTGTTACCTGTTATGAGTGCGGACTAAAAGGGCACTACTCCAATGAATGCCCCAAGAAGCTGAATGATGCATCCAAGACCACTGTTCCTGTTCAGCAACAGCGTCGTGTGGGAAATGGCAAGAGCTATCCACCAAGGAAACCGCCTCACTCTCAAGGCCGTCTGAATCACATGAATGTTGAAGAAGCTTAGGAAGCAACCGACGTTGTGCTTGGTATGTTCCCTGTTAACTCAGTTCTTGCAAGAGTTCGGTTTGATTCTGGAGCTTCACACTCATTTGTTACCCAACTATTCATTGATAAAAGTGGACTTCAACCCACACCCTTGAAAGAGTTCATGTCTGTACAAATTCCCGGGTCAGTAACCAAAGCTAGTTGTACCTGCTTGGCAGTGCCCATAGAAATTCATGGGATCTCATTCTTAGCCAGTTTGATTGTGTTAGGAACCAAAGGATTGGAAGTGGTCCTAGGTATGGACTGGATGTCTCAACACCAAGGAATTATAGATTCTGCCAAAAAGACCATCACCATGAGAAGTAGCCATGGAGTTTTAGTAAAGCATGTGTCAGTCAAACCCATCCCAATCCCCAGATGTCATAAGAGTATCTCAGGACCAACTTTAGATCAAGTCCCCATCGTCTGTGAATACCCGGATGTTTTTCCTGATGAGCTACCCGGAATGCCACCGGATCGGGATATCGATTTTATCATTGAGCTTATTCCTGGAACTGGATCAATAGCCCAAAGACCCTATCGTATGAACCCAGCTGAACTAGTCGAGTTGAAGAAGCAATTGGATGACCTCTTGAGTAAAGGATTGATCCAGCCAAGTTCTTCTGCTTGGAGATCACCCGTTCTGTTTGTGGATAAAAGTGACGGTTCCAGCCGACTGTGCACTGATTACCGCAAGCTTAACGATGTGACCATCAAGAACAAGTATCCTCTCCCAAAGATAGAAGATTTGTTTGACCAATTGACTGGAGCCAGAGTCTTCTCAAAGATAGATCTTAGAACTGGATACCACCAACCGAAGATCCGTGCAACGGATATTCCCAAAACAGCCTTCACTACCCGATACGGATTGTATGAGTACACCGTGATGTCATTTGGATTGACCAATGCCCCTGCTTATTTCATGAACCTCATGAATAAGGTTTTTATGGAGTTCTTGGATAAGTTTGTTGTTGTCTTCATTGATGACATTCTTATCTACTCCAAGTCCGAACAAGAGCATGAAACCCATTTGAGATTAATCTTAGAAACCTTAAGGGAGCATCAGTTGTATGCCAAGTTCAGTAAATGTGAGTTCTGGTTGAAGGAAGTTGGATTCTTAGGCCATGTATTATCAGCGGGAGGAATATCCGTAGACCCCAAGAAGATCAAATCAGTCATGGAATGGGAGGCCCCTACCACTCAAACCGAAGTTCGAGGCTTTCTCGGATTAGCCGGATATTACCGCAAATTTGTTGAAGGGTTTTCAAGCATTGCCCGGCCAATGACCCAATTGTTGAAAAAAGACAAGAAGTTTGAATGGACCCCTAAGTGTGAAGAGAGTTTTCAAGAGCTCAAGAAGCGATTGGTGACCGCACCCATCCTAACCATGCCCGATATCACCAAAAACTTTGATGTCTATTGCGACGCTTCCAAACTTGGACTTGGTTGTGTCTTGATGCAAGAAGGCAAGGTCATAGCGTACCTCTCTCGGCAGCTTCGACCTCATGAAGAAAATTATCCAACCCACGAACTAGAGTTAGCGGCCGTGGTACTAGCTCTGAAGACCTGGAGGCACTATCTGATGGGCAACCGTTGTGAGATTTACACTGATCACAAGAGTTTGAAGTATATTTTCACCCAGAAGGAGTTGAACATGAGGCAAAGAAGATGGATAGAGTTGATTAAGGATTATGATCTGGAAATTCATTATCACCCCGGAAAAGCCAATGTGGTGGCCGATGCGTTGAGTAGGAAGCCATGCTCGTTGAATATGAGGATCAAGGAAGAGCAACCTATGTTACACCAAGAGTTTGAAAAATTTGGATTGGAACTAGTCAGTCAATGATTCTTAGCCAACCTTGAGTTTCAACCCACCCTGAAGAACCAAATCAAAGAAGCCCAGAAGGGAAATGAGAGTATTGACGGAATCAAGCGCAGAATTAGTTCCGGCAAGGTGCCAGGATTTGAGGAAGATGATCAAGGAGTTCTTTGGTATAAAGGACGTATTTGTGTGCCTGCTGATTCAGAATTGAAGGAGGTTATTATGATAAATCCTGTTAGTGTGAGCAATTAGACCTTAACCCAATCCTATCTGGTAGCATAAAATGATAAATCCCTATCTTATACTTAGAATTAAAATTACCCTCTTTGCCAATTCACTTAGTGGATCCCTTCCCCTTGAAATAGTACTAGTACCCCTAAACCAATACAAGTGCTTAGAAAGTAAACCTCACATGACCCTTAGTAGAAACTTTAACTTGCACACTTGAAGAAAAACTTAGGAGCAAAACTTATAATCCAACCCCATAAAATGCAACATGAAGGCTATTGTTAGCAAACAAAGATGTGTGCTTGGTGTGTGGTTAAGCATGGTGTAGTGATTGTGTGCTTTGCGTTTATTCGTTATTAGACGCTAGTGTCGCCGAGGAGGATATTGGAGGGGATTATTATTATCAAGAAGAAGAAGAATACCCCGGACACTTTGCCAACCAAGGCAAGCCATCTTTTGATTCATACTCCCCATGCCCAGTTTTAATATTGCATTCTACTTGTTTTAAGTAAATTGCATGATTGAATTGCTAGAGTAGAATGATAGAAGAATAGTGATATCTTGCTTAACAAGAGCATCAAGATGAGTTTATCCAACTCTATTTAGTTTTCATCACTCATGTAGTTGCTTAGTCGCTAATAATATTGAGGCCATCTATAAGGGGAACTCTAGTTGAAATTGGTGACTTGAACTTGAAACTTGAATTGGAGATTGCTCCTACATAATGGCTTTATGAAAGAAATTAATCTTGACTAAGAACTATGAAATATATTTCTCAATGACAACGAGTGATGTACATGGGAGCCAACCCTACCGTACAACCATATTACCCCTATATGGGAAGGGGCTTAATCCGTAGCTTGTTTATCTTAGTATGGGAGGCCTTGTATCAAATCTTCATGGAAGGACCCGTGAGCGGTTACTTCTGGACCAGGTGGATTCCACTAACCCGGCTCCCGGGATGGGCAGAACTAGAGGCGCCGGAGCGGGGATTCCGTACCCCGGGCTCTAGGGAAGGATCCTATACTAGGGTGAGCAAGTGAAAGGTTTTGTTTGATTATCTGAAACCCGCATACTTTTGTATGACGAACCGTGGATTTCCCCCGGCAGATGTATCGAATCTTGTGGGTAAAGTGTACCCCTCTGCAGAGGTTTTCAAACTATTCGAATAGCCGCGTCCGCGGTCATGGACAGTTGGCTAACTCTACTTGGCTTTTGTCAATAACGAACACAACTTATGGTGAACTTGGTGAATGACATGAATTGAAGTGACCTGACTTGACCATGATGTTGACACACTTGAAATTCCTCGTTAGATTGAACTTAGAGAACTAAAACCTCTTGTCTACTAATGAACATTCTTGGGAAATAAAACTAGCTTTTGCAAATCAACTTAGTGCTTAGTCCACTATACCAAACCTTGCATATCTACTTCATCATTTCATTTATAAGATGGTTTGCGAGTGCATCCAATGTACTCATGGCTGTGTCCCTGGCTATCAACTTGGCCAGACTATGGGGAGGAATACCAGGAGGAAGAATATGAGGAAGAGTACTAAAGCTAAGCTCGTTTCCGTGAGTCGCCATTTGCCTGTAGGGAGAAGGCATGGGCCGAAGACGTTATTTCCGCTGCTATATTGTGTTGTAATATGACTTGGTCTATATGACCATTGTATTTGAATCATCGTATTGTAATGTCTATGGAACTGGTTACCAACTACGTTATGTATATCGCAACAACGGTTCTGGGATTGCGGTGGAATACATAACGGGCACTTCGAATTTGTATCAAATTTGAGGTCGTCACAGAACCCCAAGAGAAGGTTTGATGAATATAGCAGCAAGTTTTCCCTCAGTACGAAACCAAGGTATGTCAATCCAGTAGGAAAAAGCCAATACTCCAGAAGGTGACGCTTGCTAGCTTCGCGACAGCTCCGGACAATTTATAGGGCGCCTCGTCCAGTGCTTTGCTTTGCCAGCTGCAACGCGGAACCTGCACATAACACAACCAAATACTTTGCTCCCAACTTACGATGAGGTTGTCAATCTCACCGGTTTGCTGTAAACAAAGGAATGAGCGTATTGAGTGGAAAGCAATAGTAGTATGCGAGTAAAGTAAACAGTGGTAGTAAAGTAAACAGGTGAAAGCAATGTAAAGGAAATAGGACTGGGGTCCACAGTTCACTAGTGGTGTCTCTCCATAAGATAAAATAACATATGCTGGGTGAACAAATTACAGTTGGGCAATTGATAGAATAAAGACAACGTGATATGTCAAGAGGATCACTATGAGATTTACTCTGGGCATTACAACAAGATACATAGACCGCCATCCAACTGCATCTATGACTAATAATCCACTTGTGGCGAATCAATCCGAGAACTCCACAAGTATTAAGTTGCGAACAATAGATAACTGCATTAAGTAAAGTGTGTAATGTAAACAAAGCATATGCCCGTGGACATATGAATGATGTTTTCTCCCTAGTGGCAATAGCACATCTACAACCTTAGAGGTTTTTATCACTCCCCCAGATTAAATAGAGGCATGAACCCAACTATCGAGCATAAATACCCCCTCTTGGAGTCACTAGCAACTGCTCGGCCAAGATAGCTACTAACAATGGAGAGCATGCAAGATCATAAACAACATAGAGATACATAAGATAATATTCAGCACATCAACTCAATCATAACACCAATATTTATCGGATCCCAACAAACACAACATGTAGAATTACATAACGGTGATCTCGATCATGTAAGGTAGCTCACGAGATCTAAACATAAAGCACATGGTGGAGAGGACAACCATCTAGCTACTGCTATGTACCCATAGTCCAAGGTAGACTACTCACTCATCGCGCCGGAGGCAAGCATGGCGATGAAGAAGACCTCCGGTGGCGATTCCCCTCTCCGGTTGGGTGTCGGGAAGAGCTTCTGGACCCTCCCGATCTCGGGTCGACGATGGCGGCGGATCGCGATGTGTTTCTAGAAAAGTGATCGGGTGTTTAGGTTTTTCCCGTCGGGGGGTCTTTATAGGCGAAGGGGCAGCGTCAGAAGTGGACCAGGTGGGGCTCACCATAGGACGGCGCAGCCAGGCCCTGGGCCGCGCCCCCTGGTGGTGAGGCCACCTCCTGGCTCCTTTCCGTCTCCTCTTCGGTTCTCAGGAAGCTTCGGTAAATATCTGGATGTTCGGCTTTTGTTTCATCCAATTCCGAGAATATTTCCTGTGTAACTTTTCTGAAACATAAAAACAGCAAAAAACAGGGAACTAGCACTGTGGCATCTCGTTAATAGGTTAGTTCCGGAAAATGCATAAAAATTCCACGATGTGTAACGAAACACTAAGCAAATGGTGTAAAAACAAGCATGGAGCATCAAAAATTATAGATACGCACTACTAGGAAAACCCTTATCCATGGGCCCATTATGTGTAGAGCACTAAGTTTCGGTGCTCCACAGATAAGTATCCGTGGCGCACCACATATAGGTGCTCCATAGATATCATCGTACCCGTGGTGCACCGTGAAGGAGATGCGCCATGGATAAGTGGGCCCCACCGAGCACCAGGGCCTGGGGTGTCAGGCCCCCATATCCGTGGCGCATGCATTGGGGGTGCGCCACGCATAGTGTGGATAGCCGTGGCGCACCACATATACATGCGCCACGGATATGTGTGGGCCCACCCTCTGGAAAAGGTGGCAGACATATCCGTGGAGCACCACTTAGAGGTGCGCCACGGGTATATATATCTGTGGAGCACCATTTTGAGGTGCGCCACGGATATGTCGTACCTACCACCATAAATTTGCCATCCCCCTACCTCCCACTCCAAGCCCCCACCGCGATGAACGTGAGGACCTATCAGGCGTACGACATCAATGGTTACACATTCTACACCGAGAAAAAGGACCATAGCAGCGAACACCAGAACTCGGGGGTCACGATGCTGTCCTACGCGGACGAGGAATCCACCGTCAATGAAAGGTTCTTCGGGAGGATCGAGGAGATCTGGAAACTCAACTACTGTGGAGAGAAGATGCCGATGTTTCGGGTCAGATGGGCCAAGAACGTCGAAAAAGAAGGCCGTTACTTCACCACCATGGTCATACCCGAAGCCAAATCCAGCGCGAACGTCCAGGCGAAAAATGAGCCATGGGTACTGGCGAGCCAGGTTGATTAGTGCTTCTTCATTACCGACCCGGTAAGGCCTAGCCACGTTGTCGTTAGGAGGGGAAAAAGGAGCATCATCGGACGAATGGAGGGAGCGGCCACCGAGCAAGACTTTGACAAGTACGGCGATCCCAAGATAGAAGAGGAATTCGACAAGTACTTCGATAGGCCTAGTGATGCCGCTGGAAGAAGGAAGACCACCCTACCCGCTAAAGGATGCACGTACACGACAAGAAATCCCCATATTTTTGGGCTCAATTATTCAACCGCGACGAAGAAGGGCGATAAGATCGTGACGAGTCGATGACGGTAGCTCGTTCGGAATCGACATCGGACAACATGTGTCATTTTTTGGAGGAACAATCATATAAATGATTTTTGGTTTTTTGTAACAATGATCATATATATGATATAACTGGTACTGTTTAAAAATTATTATTTTTAGAATAAGCAAATATTATTTATTGCAATATAGTAATTTTTAAACTTTGTGAAATACAGTTTTTGTAAAAACAAAAAAGGGTGGGAGGTCCAAGGTTCGAACCTGGCACCTCGCCCAAACAGCCAGCGCGCGAACCGGCCAGAACCACTAGGCTAGGTGGAGGTTGTTGTCTAGATGGGAGTTCGGCTCCTTTTGAAGTATACATCGACGTGCGTGGCCCACCTCGATATGGTGCGCCACGCATAACTTAACCGTAGCGCACCTCTGAGGGGTGCGCCACACATATCTTACACTTAGGGTAAAACGT
Organism: Dactylis glomerata; assembly: GCA_007115705.1. NCBI lineage: Eukaryota > Viridiplantae > Streptophyta > Magnoliopsida > Poales > Poaceae > Dactylis > Dactylis glomerata. The sequence continues at coordinate 144,701 of QXEO01001422.1, read as the reverse complement.
TTCGCCCCGGCCTTTTTCTCTCCCACACGCGCCTCACTCTTCGATCCCCCCGGCCGAAACCCTAGCCGCCCCTTTTCTTCTCCCCGACGACGACGACATCCGCCGCCCCTCTTCTTCCCCGACGACGACGACAGTCGCCGCCCCTCTTCTTCCCCGACGACGATGACAGCCGCCGCCCCTCTTCTTCTCCCCGGAACCGCCGCCCCTCTTCTTCCCCGACGACGACCGGCCACGCCCGCTTCTTCCCCGACGACGGCCGCGCTCCTCTTCTTCCCCGCGTCCTCTCTCCTGCTCGCGGCCAGGGCCGACGGCCGCGCCCCGCTTCTTCCCCGACACCTCAGCGTCAAGCAGGAGGTACGTCCGCCCGTCCGTCGGTACAGTATGCGCGCGCATTGCGCCGTTCTTCTTCTTGCTCTGTTCTTTGTGTGATTTTGATTCACGTTTCTCGACGGCGACGCATTTCAAACATGCTTCGAATATTTTGCTCAATGCTCCCACAGTATAACGTTTGCATTAGATATTTTGTTTGCTAAGTGAACAATTTTGAGATAAAATTAGATAATCAAATTGAAATAATTCTCTCTGAATAATTGGTGGGACTTGAGGGGAGCTAGTTAGTTGATTTTAATTTCGTCATCCACTGTGCTCATTTCAAGTATAAGGAATATCAAATGCACTACACGCCCTGGATGTTCTGCATGAATATTCGTATTTGTTCAGTGTGTTCTATTTATGATTCCAAGTGCACATTGTATGATTATCTCTGTATGATTGGTTTTGCAGCATTTCAATGTATTCTGCTCACTCCATACTTGTGTAATTTTATTCTAGCCAATGAAACTTGCTTATGTACTAAAATTCTAGCATTAAGAACTTGACTGCCCTGTGAGTTTTGTGCTCCTATTTAGAAATTTGCTCATGATGTTCTGTCGACATGCATGTTTCTGTGAGCATGTTTCTGTGCTCCTATTTAGAAATTTGCTCCTCTTTAGAACTTGACAGCATGTTTCTGTGAGCATGTTGTCGACATGCTGAACCGAAGTGAATCTGTGAACTTTTTACTGTGATGATGTTTACTGTGATGATGAATCTTTGATGATGAATCTGTGAGCATGTTGTCGACATGTTGTCGACAACTGTTTGTTGGAAAGGCACATTTTGTGCTTTTTTGTGTGAATTGTTTACAGGTTTTTGAAAATGAGTGCCTATTACTCCCAAAATGTTGATTGATTTCTGTTTCGGTGAGAAATAGGCACTCCTAGGTAGCCATTTATAGGGGAGGTGCTGTCGAATTTTCCGATCGAATTTTTGTTGTACTAAACATTTTTCTCCTTTTGTTTACTGCAAACATGTCGACCGGACACGTCAACGACGGCGCTGGCCCTTCTAACCAAATGAGTGTCGAAGAACAAGCCCGGGCGGCCAACTTGCCGTTTTGGATGCAATCCCAGAGGGTGGCCGAGGAGAAGGAAATAGACGTCATGGACGAAGACAGAGGTGGATATGATCAGGGTGGAGACGAAGACTCTGAGGGTGGAGACGGAGACTCCGAGGGTGGAGAAGAAGACAGAGACTCCGATGCCACCACCGATGCTGGCGGCGAGTGCACCGATGGCGCCGAGGATGATACCACCGATGGTGGATCTGCCCCGGCTGCTAAGAAGAAGAAGGCCATCAGGAAGGATCGGAACCCGCCGACGCTTGGCATAAAACGCGAGGATTTCACCGCCGTGAATGAAAACGGTGTACCCGTGGAGCCTAAAGCCCTTGCCGCGGGATACAAGATGCAGATCGATTGCATCGTGTGGGAGACCGTGATGATCAACACGAGGAACCTCCTAGATCCTGGCAATGCGCATCTTGTGCAGCTCCTACTACAGAAGCTTCACGAGCGATACGATTTCCCGGTGGAGTACAAGAACCTAAACCTCAAAGACAACAAGGTGAACCAGCAGGCCCTTACGAAGATGAGCACGGCCTTGGCTAGCTGGAGAACCCGGGTGAAGAAGCGGATTGACAAGGACGAAAGCTGGGAAGAGATCAAGAAGCATGAGCCACTTCTAGATCACGACGACTATCTTCTTTTCAAGGAGGAGTTGGAGACTGATACCTTCAAAGCTCTGTCGGCGTTGGGGAAGAAGATGTATGAACAGAACTTAGGTCACCACCTTTTTGGGAGTGGCGGTTACAGAGGAATCCAGGAAGTGTGGGACAAGGAGGACGCCGAGCTTATTCGTCTTGGCAAGCCCAACATGTTCGATAAATTCACAGACCCGCAGGTCCGAAACTTTGTGCGGGCCCGCTACTACCAGTGCCCCAAGACAAAGGAATTCAAAACCTCAGCGAATGATGTGCAAGAGTTTGATAAACTTGTGGTAAGCAACTTACCACGGATCTCAAGTCGATTTGCAATCAATAATGAACCGATGATTCTAATTGGGTTCATGAATCCTTTTGCAGGAAGCTGAAATAGCCGCCGAGGCAGCTTGCTCCACCCAAGGGCAATCGGAGCCTTGGGACACTCCTTTCAACAGGGCGACGAATATTATGAAGAAGAGGCCCAAGCACAAGAAGATGACGTCCGCTGGGCGTGTTTCCGGCTTTGGGCTGACCACGAAAGTCGGTGTCCACTTCAAAGAGGAATCAAAGGCTAGAAAGGAGAGAAGAAGCAAGGTGGAGGAGGCGCAGAGGCTGGAGATTGCAGATCTCAAGGCGCAAGTGGCCGCGCTGCCAGCGCAGATGGAGGAGAAGTTCGAAGCAAGGTTGCGTCAGGTCATTCCTCCTTAACTGTGGGAGGGTCTAGTGGCGTGGAATGCCGCTGGTGGAGTTGGGCCGATACCGGGGCTCAGCGTGTCCGGCAGCAACTCGGCGCAACACGTGTCGCCGAACGTGGTGACCCCGCCCTCCTACCCATCGGCAGACCCCTTCGCGGGGCTGAGCCCGTTGGCCGCCGACAATAACAACGCGCAGCCGGCACCGGTGCCCAACACCAACACGCGGCCGCCGCCTCCGCCGCAGCCCAACACCAACACGCGGCCGCCGCCTCCGCCGCAGCCCAACACCAACACGCGGCCGCCGCCCAACACCAACATGCAGCCGCCGCCTCCGCCGCAGCCCACGCAGCCTTGCGTGTCCACCTTAGCCGACCTCGACGCCCTTACCAAGGTAACTAATCGTAGGCTCGACTTCATACTCTGCCGTCTTTTTTGATGAGTACCATCTGATAATGATGCCCAACATGTTCTCCCGCAGGACACTAGTTGCACCTTGCTGCACTATGTGAACGGCATGCTGAAGGATGTAGGCAAGGGTACCATATGCCAACCGAAGAACCCCCTGATGCACAACTTGCCCATCCCTGCCGGCATGTTCAGGGTCGCCCTGGTGCGTCCTTTGAAGGGTTGCGAAGGCGTTGATCCTCCCATGCAACCTCATGGAGGCGATGAGCATTACTCTCTCAGAGGTTGCGTCGGCTGGCCCTTGCTATGGCCGAAGTCACAGATTCGCCTTGCAAAGGATGATCAGCGCCCCGCGGCTGCCCCCGCTAGAAAGACACGGCCACCGGTGTTCATCCCCGCCACCAAGAGGCATCAGCAGCTAGCCGCGCACACGCCATCGCCTCCACCCGAGCACGTGGATGACGCTCCACCCAACCACGGCGATGATCCCCACGATGAAATTGATGGCTTCCTCGACATTGGGGCCAACGAAGAAATCTACATGCCTCCTCTTGGAGATCCAGCCTCCCGTGGTCAACAAGCCGGTCGTCCCCTGTCATGCACGCAGCGTCTGCGGTTCGGCGACGGTTCTCAGGAGACGCCTCCGGAAGCCGCAGCCACACAACCCAATCCGGCCAATGTTATCAGCCCCACCACACTCCACAAGGCGGTCGATGAGCAGCTGAAATCCGCTGCTCCCGTGCCGGATAAGTTGCAATCCACAGCTCCTGTCGAGGAGAAGAAGAAGGGCCGGAAGCATAGCCGGAGCAAGAAGGCTTTGAGCCAGCCATCTCCGAGGAAGATACTTCGGGCTGAGGACGGCGTGCAAGAAGAGCCCAGTGATTTCCCCAGGCACATAGCGGGTCGGCCGATGCTGACAAAGGAGATGCTCGCCAACGCGGGTGGAGCGATCGTGAATTTGCACGACAGCATCTAGTATCTCGAGGAGCGCCTTCTCCAAGAAAAGAATCCCGGGTACCCGGTCTACACAATCAAGGTGCCGGAGGACCATGGCTTTGTCGATACATCACCCACTGAAATCTTCTTCGTGCAGTACGAGGATATCTATAATCTGCTGCACTCCAACCGCCTGGACTATAACTTGGTCCGTCTATACACGCTTCATATGGCGTTGAAGGCGAAGAGGGAGAAGACCAAGGGCATCGTGATAGTAGACCCCTACTTCATGCGTGACGTTGCCTTGGTGAACGAGGCGGACCGGGCAACGGTGAAGGAGTACCTTGGGAATATCTTTGTGGAGAACCCGACCATCGACTCCATTCTTCTGCCTTGCTTTCCCGAGTAAGTGAACACCGCCGTGAAAACTTCTTTCTTAGATTCTTTGGTTGGTCCTCTTACAAGAATTTATTTTTCAATTGTGCTACATAGAGGCACATACTGCTCACTCATATCCATTTGCCCAAGGTGGTCGCAAGCGACGTACTTTGACTCATCGAGTGAAACAAAGCCGATGAAGAACTATGGCCGAATCAAGAGTGTGCTCGATGAAGCTCTACAATTCTACGCCAACAAGGGGGGCAAGCATATCTTCCTACACCAGACAAAGTTTCCATGCGTCAAGCAGCCGCCTGGTAGTGTGAAGGAGGCCTTCTACGCCCTCCATCACCTGAAGGGGATCATCCGGGATTCGCGGATCAGGGCGCTACCATCTAATCTTCAACCATGGGCCGAAAAATTTGCGGCAATCGATGATGCAGACCTTATGGAAGATTTCTGGCGCATCCAGACTCAGATCGCGCAAGTCCTTCATGAAGACGTCGACTCAACCGGCGGGATCATGCATTATGGCGTAGCGTTGACTAACCGCGAGATCGAAGGACGCCTCGACAGGCAGCACGACACAAGGACGTTCATGACGAGAGAGGGCATGCGCCCGTTCCCGGCGAGGACTACATGATGTCTATGGCTAGCTAGCGGTGTTGGGTCGATGTATCGTAAACTTTACTATCCTAGTGTTGTTTCCGAACTATTGTTGGACATGTGTGTGTAAACCTTAACTTGCCGAGGCTCGTAATGCCTTGACGATCGATGTTGGACTTGCTTATATATGATCGATCGTCATCCATGCTATGTTTTATTCTACGCTTATGAATCCTTGCCATAGTATTTGTGATCATGCAAGCATGTTTTTGCACTTTGTCATTCCTTTTGTTGCATAACATATATACTACATGTCTATAGAGAGATGGCGAAGTGGTACGTGGTGTACAGTGGTCGGGTTCCAGGAGTCTACGAGGAGTGTAGGAGGACTACCAGGCACAGGTGACCAACTTCAGCGGCAACTGCTACAAAGGGTACAAGACAAGAGAGCTCGCGGTCTCCAAGTGGAGGAGACACGTGTGGAAGAAGAATCGAATGAAGTTCTTGATCATGGTCTCGATCTTGCTCATCGTCGTCGCCGGTGTGATCTATTCGTTCATATAGTAGTCTAGGTGATATGTAACTCCATATATGTTATGTAATCATCAAAGTTGTACTTAACTTGTGTAATGATTTGACACTTGACTTCATATTGATATATTTCGACACTTGATGTCTTCTGACACTTGACTTCATATTGATGTATTTTGGTGAATTCCTTTGTTACTGATATGTATATCTTTGCATTTCTGTTGTATACTCTATATTTTTGTGCTGTATACTGTGTATTTCTGCTATATTCTTGAAAAAAATACAAATAGAAAACATACCAGTGGAGCACCATTTTAATTGCCAGTGGCGCACCCTATCCGTGGCGCACCTAGATTGGGTGCGCTGCAGGTATTATGCGTGGCGCACCCAACATAGGTGCGCCACGGATAGGACACTTAACCGTGGCGCACGTGGGCGTGCGCCACTGGTAATAAATACTAGTGGCTTGATATGCGTGGCACACCACTGGTGCGCCACGGAAGCCCAAATTGGTGCGCCACAGATAAGGGTTTTCCTAGTAGTGACGTTTGAGACGTATCAGCATCCCCATGCTTAACTCCTGCTCATCCTCGAGTAGGTAAGTGATAACAAAAGAAATAATTTTTGAGGTGACATGCACCTACACAATCTTGACCACATATGTAAGCGTTGTGCGCTGGGATCAAAAGAACTTAAAACATGGGCATGAAAGATATAATCTTGATAGAAGAAACTTAGCAACCATGTTATAACATGAAAAAGAACACAAACAAAAGATCATGAAAATGAAACAATGAAAGTTAAACGGGTGTTCAAATTATACTGAAAAACATACAAATGGTTTTCAGCTTGTCCTTCATGAGAGAGCAAAACATAAATGCATAGGACACCTTCAAGTTTAAGAGGGCGACTAGATACAAGTAATTTAAGAACAAGTGAAACCAACACCATGAATCAATCAATGAAAACTTTGGGACAATGCACATTATACTAAGAATGACAACTATGCTCTCTTAGACGGTGCATAAAGATAGAAGGTGAAGACTCAACATAAAAGTAAAAGAAAGGCCCTTCACGGAGGGAAGCAGTGATTGCGAGTTTTATAAACCTTCAAAAATTATGGTACTTACTAGCTTTGAGCTCTCATTTCCCCCATCATAGGCATCTTAAATGGTTAAAGTTAATGCGAGTACAATTATGAAGCATATGCTTGACAAATCATAAGTTGAAAACCTCGTCTCCCGTGAAGTACGAATACCCAAACCTCATGCTACTCGACTTAGAGTCGCAAGCAAGCTCTTGTCATTGTAAATATATGTATATCATCGAGAACCGCCAATGGGGTACCTCCTGCCCGATGACATGGAACAAGCCCACATCAGAATGACAAGACAAACAGACAATGAACACCTCGACATCTCTTTTATTTACCATTGGTATAGCTTTTTATTGTGAGATGCATCGTCGAATGTCCACTATGGGCATGCTGTAAATTTCCACCATGAATGATGCATGGTTTAGATTAGCGGCCCAGGCGTTTCCCTCACACATAAAAATTCCATGATCCTGCAAGATTCCCAACTTATTTCACATTGCGAGTATCCATAAACAAAAGATCACGATATCAACTCAAATGAAAGATAGTGCAATGTTGAAAGCTTGCCCCATGACGGCATGGCTAGGCTAATTTCCAACTTACAACTTGCAAGCATAATAACTCAACATAAGAGAGCCACAATGTCAAATTTTAAAATGAGAAAAGTAAAGTGTGACATCAGGTTCGTGAGAGCTTTACTGACCAATTTTCGCATAACACAAAAAGAGTTTAATTTGAAGGATAGATAAAAGCAAGTCAAATGTACTTTGGAATAGCAAATTAGTAATAGGTATGTATGGTGGACACATAGGAACAACTTGGTTTTTAGGAGTTGGATGCACGAGTAGAGCTCATACTCAGTACAAAATGAGGGCTAGCAAAAGATTGGGAGCGACCAACTAAGAGAGCAATAACGGTCATAATCATGCAAAGCACAAAGCGACATTAAAAGAAGCATAAGATGGCATCAAAAGTCAAAAACTAAATGATCATAGAGGCAATGGCGACTTTGTATGAGTCTAACATGTGTGAGCATGCGCCAAGTCAACGCAAATAAAGCATCAAGGTAAAAACCAAAATAATGCTTCCAAATAATTAAAACAATGCATGATTTTTTTCAAAGGCTCATTAAGCAATCTCAGTTATTTGAGAAAAGTCATGCTACAGAAAAACCACTAAGCATACTATCAAAAAGACATCAAGCACGATATGCAAAATCCTAGGCCGTAGTCTACACAAGCTCCTTCTTGTACCACTTTTTTGAATAAAGATTTTTCTCTTTTTAAACACCATTCGAACCTTTTTTAAACAACTCTTTTTTGATGAAAACGAACATGGACCAGAGGTCAAAATACACATTGATGTAAATATATAACACGATCTAAACACAAATCAAGGCGAAAATCGAAAGCTAAACGCAGTAGCAGAAAAAGAGAACACTCGTTGAAACAATAAGAATGAAAAACGGAGTGTTCTTAGCAAATGAAAAGCAAGGCAACTTCTCCAAAAGTAATTTGTTGGGGTCCAACCATTTGTTTCAGAAAACAAAACTAAACAAAAGTGAAAACTAAAACAACTAACGCTCCAAGAAAAACGCATAGTGCATGAAGCAATAAAAATATAGTGTGTTGAAAGGTGACCTGATTTTTGCCGATGAAGAAGGGGTGCCTCGGGGGCATCCCCAAGCTTTGACGCTTGTACCTCTTAGATATATCTTGGGGAGCGTGGGCATCCCAAAGCTTGAGCTTTTGTCCATTCTTTAACTCATCTCATCATTCTCCAATCCCTACACTTGAAAACTGCCTTCATACAAAACTCAACACAAGTCTATTAGCAACATTAGTGTAAGCATAACAATGAATCAACCCCTTTTGTTCAGGTTTCAACTCAAAACCACCACATATAAAGCATATACTACTGTAGCAACTTCCCCAAAAGTTCCGTGATCAAAAGAACTCAAAAAGAAAGCGATCGAGCGGCAAACACAAATATTGGCAGAAATATGTCAAAACAGAACAGCTGACAAAGGTCGAATTTTTAGAGGGTTTTCTGTTGCTCAAATCAAAAAGTGTTAAACTAATGAAGGTTTGGATATAACCTGGGGCATATGCACAAGAAATCGCATTTCCAAAAGATATACAGAGAATTTTCACGAATTTTTATGGTGCAGCATTGAAAACTGTTTCAGGTTAGCAATATCCCCAAATCTTACCTCACTCAAATTAGAGGCTTCTCTTGGCACAAAAACAAAATAAAAATGATAAGGCGAGGTTATTACAGTAGTAATAACTTCCAAGACTCAAATAAAATAAAAATAACTGAAAGTAAAAACATTGGGTTATCTCCCAAGAGTGCTTTTCTTTAACGCCTTTGAGCTAGGCGCAGAAAGTGCGAATCAAGTAATATTGAATGAGGCATTGAGATCAACTGTTTCCTCAAGATCACCACTTACCACACTAGGCACTTTAGAGGTTCCCAAAGATGATTCAACCTGCAAGTCACTCTTAGTTGAACTAAAAGTCTAACCAATCTTAAAAATATGCTGCGGTTTAGGCACAGACACCTTAGGAACATACATAAATTTTTGCTCTTTTCCAACAAAAAATTTCTCCTTCTTAAACTTAAGAGAAGAGAAAATTGAACTTAAAGTTTCCATAGATTCCTCCAGTTTCCCAATCCTAAGATTTTGACTATCAAGAGTAGTGCTAGCCTCTAAAATGGTGATTCTCTTACCGATACTTTCTATCAATTCATTAACACGGCTAGCATTATCAAGGATATTTGGCAAACTTTTTTCTAAAGAGCTAAGCTTTTCTAAAACTTCCTCCAAAGTGACCTCAGTTTTAACAACATGAATAGGTGGTACGCCCACTAAACTTTCAATTAAAGTGTATGCTTCAAGAGCGGGAGTACCCAGAAAATTACCTCCTGCAAGAGTATCAAGAACATAACTATTCCAACTAGATATACCAACATAAAAATTTCTAAGGAGAATCATGGTAGAATGCTTCTTAGTACACTTATGATGAGAATTGCTAATACGATACCAAGCATCTTTCAAACTCTCTCTCCCTTGTTGCTTAAAGGTATGAACTTCAACTTCAGGATTACTCATTCTAACAAGCCTAAAAGCAACTAAATAAAAGCAACTATAAAGAAAACTAATTTTTTGTGTTTTTGATAAAACGAGCAAGTAAAAGTAAAGTAAAGCAAAACTTAAAACAAAGTAAAGGATGTGCGTGCGAAACTCCCCTTGCAGAAGTCTTCTTTTTCCTCCCCGGCAACGGCGCCAGAAAACTTGTTGATGGCGCGGTATTGATGGTGCCAGAAAACTTGATTGCATTTGATGGCGTGTAGTTGATGAAGTAAATGACCGGCCAGTTGGGAACCCCAAGAGAAGGTTTGATGAATATAGCAGCAAGTTTTCCCTCAGTACGAAAACAAGGTATGTCAATCCAGTAGGAAAAAGCCAATACTCCAGAAGGTGATGCTTGCTAGCTTTGCGACAGCTCTGGACAATTTATAGGGTGCCTCGTCCAGTGCTTTGCTTTGCCAGCTGCAACGCAGAACCTGCACACAACACAACCAAATACTTTGCTCCCAACTTACGATGAGGTTGTCAATCTCACCGGTTTGCTGTAAACAAAGGAATGAGCGTATCGAGTGGAAAGTAATAGTAGTATGCGAGTAAAGTAAACAGTGCTAGTAAAGTAAACAGGTGAAAGCAATGTAAAGGAAATAGGACCGGGGTCCACAGTTCACTAGTGGTGTCTCTCCATAAGATAAAATAACACATGCTGGGTAACAAATTACAGTTGGGCAATTGATAGAATAAAGACAACGTGATATGTCGAGAGGATCACTATGAGATTTACTCTAGGCATTACAACAACATACATAGACCGCCATCCAACTGCATCTATGACTAATAATCCACTTGTGGTGAATCAATCCGAGAACTCCACAAGTATTAAGTTGCGAACAACAGATAACTGCATTAAGCAAAGTGTGTAATGTAAACAAAGCATATGCCCTTGGACATATGAATGTTGTTATCTCTCTAGTGGCAACAACACATCTACAACCTTAGAGGTTTCTGTCACTCCCCCAGATTAAATAGAGGCGTGAACCCAACTATCGAGCATAAATACCCCCTCTTGGAGTCACTAGAAACTACTCGGCAAAGATAGCTACTAACAATTGAGAGCATGCAAGATCATAAACAACATCGAGATAACATAAGATAATATTCAGCACATCAACTCAATCATAACACCAATATTCATCGGATCCCAACAAACACAACATGTAGAATTACATAACGGTGATCTCGATCATGTAAGGCACCTAATGAGATCTAAACATGAAGCACATGGTGGAGAGGACAACCATCTAGCTACTGCTATGGACCCATAGTCCAAGGTAGACTACTCACTCATCGCGCCGGAGGCAAGCATGGCGATGAAGAAGACCTCCGGTGGCGATTCCTCTCTCTGGCTGGGTGCCGGGAAGAGCTTCTGGACCCTCCCGATCTCGGGTCGATGACGGCGGCGGATCGCGATGTGTTTCTGAAAAAGTGATAGGGTGTTTAGGTTTTTTCCGTCGGGGGGTTTTTATAGGCGAAGGGGCAGCGTCAGAAGTGGACCAGGTGGGGCTCACCATAGGGCGGTGTGGCCAGGCCCTGGGTCGCGCCCTCTGGTGGTGAGGCTGCCTCCTGGCTCCTTTCCATCTCCTCTTCGGTTCTCTGGAGGCTTCGGTAAATATCTGGATGTTCGGCTTTTGTTTCATCCAATTCCGAGAATACTTCCTGTGTAACTTTCTAGAAACACAAAAACAGCAGAAAATAGGGAACTGGCACTATGGCATCTCGTTAATAGGTTCGTTCCGGAAAACGCATAAAAATGCCACGAAGTGTAACGAAACACTAAGCAAATGGTGTAAAAGTAAGCATGGAGCATCAAAAATTATAGATACATTTGAGACGTATCACGCCTCTACCTCTCACAACTCTTGGGGGACAATCCTTGTTGCACCTGCAACCACCCACTTTTATTCCACACAAGCTGACAATGTAAAGGAAAATTTAGTACACAAGACAAACCCTGCAAAGACAACACAAAAGGACCACCGAACTGGAAGAAACACATAACATCACAATAAATTTCAAAAGAAAAGTGATGCAACTAATGAATGCTTGTGCATGGGATATCTTATTACTTTATTTATTCAAAGCATTACGGTGTGACATTTATTTTGTATACAAATGACAAGCGGAGAAAACACATCACATCCAGCAGAAATGTACAATTCAATATGGTTCCAAAAGAAACCAAATAGAGCTAAAAAGACCTTGAACTAACTAATGCTTAGAGCAAGTCAACTACCATATCTACTTTTTATCCTCTACACTGCCATTTACATAGCCTCTACAAAAGGTAACCTATCTAAATTTTTGTGTGCTTCAACGAAGTATTCAAATTTTGACTCTTGAGGTTGCACCAATAATCCATGTTTTATTGATTAATCCAACTATCACTACTACAGATCAGGCCTTTGAAGGCCCCCGTCACAAATGGATGGTGGCTACCTTGTGCGCTCTGAAAGATTGCTGATGGGCCGGGAAAATAACCATGTGGTGGAGGCCTGCGCGGGCTCCTACGTGGTCACAACACAAACAAAGAACATGAAACAAACGTTTGTAAAAGATTCGTACACGGTTATCCTAACAAGAACCGGCACCACTATCCCACGTGTGCCGTGTGCATTCATTTGCGATGCTTCGTATAATTTGATCGTTTCTTTTATTCTGGTCCATCTGTGACGTGCGTGCAGCATTAATCGTGTGCAGTAGTATGTTTCTACAGATGTACTTTGGATGTCCTGTACTTAGCGCTCATTACTAAGCCAACTAATTATGAAATTCACAAACACCGTATTAACTTATCTTCTTCAAAATCATTTATTCGAGAAGGTTGCTTGTAGGTCGGACCCTTTATCTATTGCTCTTTTATTCGAATTGAGGGTGTTCGTATGGTTGCTTTGTGATCATGCTTAAGATATAGATCTGTCTCATGTAACTTTAACTATTGTTCATTTGCATTGTTCACACCGCTGAATTAAAATCTCATTTCAAATCGTCTATCAACTTTGAATCTTAACCTTACGGCCAAACATTTGATAAGTTTTGGTCATTTACAATCACCATATTGGATTCACTACAGGAAAATAATTCTACGCTGACGGCATTTTTCTATGCTGACGGCTTTTAGTCGGGACCGTTGGCATAGGTTCCAAGGTGATAGCTCAGCAACGAGGCCGTCGGCGTAGGACAGGCTGTACCGACGGCCACCGTCGGTGTAGATGTGGCCATCGGCATAGCACCTGTCCGGCCATCGGCATTGCCGTCGCCATAGCTCTTTTACCTTTTTTTGAATTAATGCTAATATTTTTATTGTTATTTTTATTGTATTTTTTGCATACTATAGATATAAATTATTCTTTGCATTTGATTTTGTTATGATCAGTCTTCATGGCAAGGAGTTGTATAAAACATTTTTGCTAATATGTTTACAACACACCCTTAGTTGTATAAAAATTGATCAATCTTTGTTATTTGCATTCCTTGCGTACGTAATTTTTGCATTTAAATTTTATATTTTCTAACCAATTTATACATATTATTTGTCAAATTCCGATTTATGGATTTGTAGATATGAATTATTCAATATTAAATGAAAAGAGGAAGAAAATTTAAATTTATTTTACTATTATTTCAAATTATTACTTATTCATTTTTGTTTTGCTTAAATATTTGTTTGGGATTGAAAAAAGACATACGACAACTAAGGGTTAATAGGATCCATAGGATATTATTATCAACAATGTATATCTTCTTAGGATGGGTGACCGATCGAGAAGTATGATAAGGAGGGAGAGATTTAATTTAAAATTAAGTATGCTTAGATGTGAAGATGTCCGAGTGCGATTAAGTGGTCATATAATTTAAACAATTTAATTTTTTTGAAAAAATAAATCAAAAATAAAATAAAAAAATAAATTTGAAAAAGAAAATATATGACAAGTGCCGACGGCAAAAGCCGTTGGCATAGCCAATCTATGCCGACGGCTATTTAGCCTAAGTCGACACCATCCTACGCCAACGACGGCCGTCAGCATAGCCTATGCCGACGGCATTTCAGGGATATGCCGACAGCTTTTAGCGATCGGCGTAGAAATTTCATGTTGTAGTGATTAATATCACCATCATCGTGCGCCAAGGCGGACCCCTAAATCTAGTGATTCTAATAGCCACCTTGCTGCATCATATGACTTCCCAATAGTCGCCTCCCTGCACCCCATGGCTTCCTGCGTACAATGCACAATCTATTCCAATAATATAAGAAGATATTATAAAAGATCCTCAGGAAAAAAAACCTTATAGGAAATGGGAGCCCGATGTAGGGGTGAATTTCCGTCTCTATCTCCTCCAGAGATTGAGAGTCCGTACTTGTTGTCATCGGCGCAGCGGCCACAAAGTTGTTTACAGCGAAGCCCAAAGATTGACCGAAGGCGGTTCATTGTTAAGGTCGACACTGGTGGAAAAAAGGCCATTGGTCCCGGCCTGTAACGCCCATTAGTCCCGGCAACCGGGACTAATAAAGTGGGACTAAAGGCTTAATCCTTTAGTCCCGGTTGCTTACAAACCGGGACCAATGGTCCTCCACGTGGCTAGGGGCATGTGCTGCGGCTGGAGGACCTTTGGTCCCGGTTCGTAACACGGACCGGGACTAAAGGTCCATTCGGATAAATTTGTATTTTCTGTTTCGGAATTTCTATATTTTCTTTATTTCTCTATTTTTTTTATTTCTCTATTATTTAATCATCTCTATTCCTTCCCTCTACTAGCTTCCAAGAGTATATGGTTCTCACTCCATTGTCATGTCAAATTATAAGTACTTGTGGTCCTCACTTCCCGGTCGGTCACCCATCCTCACACTACTCCACCCTTAGCACGCTTAACTTCTCTATTCCTTCCCTACTAGCTTCCAAGACTGCGCTCGCGACTTATTGATAATACTATGCTACCAATTCTATTAACCTATACACTTAGGAAACATATAATATTACTTTTTTAAATTCCAAATAAATTCACAAATTAAGCAACATTGATTAAGTAATAATAAGCATGAATGAATTCCAAATAATTTTTATACATAATTTAATTATTAATTTTTAATAATTAAAATATTCAAAAAAGACCAAAAAACTAGATTCGCACACCACACCATACACACATCTAGCTAGCTAGTAGCCTTCTAGCTTCCAATAACTCCTAGCAATCTCAAAGCTCAAGCGAGCGTCTAGAGCGGCATACAACACTTGCTTGTCGCTTAATGGAACTTTGGCCCAACCATATACAAGTTTTTCTTCTTCTTCTTCCTCGTCGCCGCCCTTCTTCTTGTTCTTGTTGATCTTCTTCTTCTTCTCAAGCTTTGTCCCAATAGTAGCATTGGACAGATCATATAGACTCGGAATTGGTTTCGTGGTGGGGTTCGGTATGATCACTTGGAGGTCGTGCACCGATGCAATTTGAATTCCGTATGGAGATAGCATGCGCAAGTCATTGCCGATAGCCGCGCCGCAGAATTTTATGGTGGGGTCCCCCAAGAAATCCCTCAGCAGCTGCGGCACATGATCGGCCCGACATAGTTGGAAGAGCAAAACCTCGGACGCCACCGAGAGTTGAAGGAGGGCGGCACGCTGATGAGGCTTATCGCGAGGGGTGGTGAACTCGCAGTCCAAGCCCACACATTTGACCGGTGCGGCATCGAGGAACCGCTCCTTGATAGTGTGGAGCCACTTCTCCACCGTTGATGCACGGACGGTTTCCATGATGGTGAATTCCATCCCTTCGGCGGTGAGATTATGCACCCGCGTCGCCTCGGCCGGCTCCATTGAGAGAGAGAGAGAGAGAGCTCTCCGCGGTGAGAGAGCTTGATGCCGCCGGCGGTGAGAGAGCTTGTCGCCGGTGAGAGAACTTGCCGCCGGCCGGTGAGAGAACTAGCTAGCTAGCTTGATTGGCTATGGTGGTTTTGAGGAGAGATTAGGAGGAAGATGATGATCAAGAAAGCAAAATGAAGGTTTCTTATATACGAGAGATGGAAGATCAAGAGAGGGCCGCCGGTGTACTGATTACTGAAACTCTCCTGATGCGTTCGTCGTTCCATATTACGGAAATGATCGATCGTAATGGCGCAGCGATTTCCGAAACGATACGCGGGAGTGGCGGTTCGTTTGAACTGCCCTTTAGTCCCGGCTCGTGGCTCAAACCGGGACTAAAGGGTACCCTTTAGTCCCGGTTCGTACTACGAGCCGAACTAAAGGCCCAAAGACATTAGTCCCGGCTGGTGGCTGAATCCGGGACCGAAGGGCCCATTTGAACCGGGACTAATGCCCCCTGGCCCACATTTTCAAACGAACCGAGACTGATGGACCCTTTAGCCGCGGACCAAACACGTTGGGGACTAATGGAGGCGAATGGAAGCCCTTTTTTTTACTAGTGCGACACAGACATGTGCTAAGCTTTAAGAGGGTGTTGAACGCTTAGCTGACGGGATGTGCCCCCGTAACGCAAGACGATGCTGATGGCACGGTTGTAAAGGCAATTAGCATGCCGCCTGGTCAGAGCGCATCGGATCTCTATATTTTGAAGTATAAGGTGTTTTAACTTTATGAAGCAAATGTGTTTAGACAAGTTTTAGTGTGTAGATTTACTTGAATATACACACTAAAACGTATATAGATATATTTATTTCATAAATCTAAAATATCTTATATTTTATAAATAGAGGGAGTTATAGTATCTTTGTCATGTTGACACGGTTCTCTTCCTGACGCCTCCTATTCTCAATATACCGCCACGTCTCTTTTCTCAATCTTACAATTTTTTTCTAGCAACCAGAGTCTGAATGTATACATTGGAACCCCAAAGACTCACTCTGACTCGTACTGTGTTTTCTTGCATTGTTGAGTGCTAGTGCATGAGGGAAACATGACGATCTAATTTGTGAACCCTGTAGAGAACGCACTAGGCCAATGGTTACTCATCCATGTGTAAATGTTGACGCTATCTTTTTTGATAAAGGGCGCTTTATTATTTTAAAAGTTTAAGCATTACATCCAGTCTCTGCATAACTAAGATGCACATAGCTGTCCCAAGGTACACAATTCAACTGAACAAGGCGTATTACACATCAAGATGAGCAAATGCAACAGCGCCTAAGGGGGTGGTGGCTCGATCAGCAGATTATGCTGCCACCTATGATGGGAAAAAGTATCTCTCGCCATAGTCTCTAACCGTGCACAGACCTCCGTAAATAAGTCTTGGTGCTCCGCCCGCTGAAGAGACGACCATAAACGGAGTGTACCAGTACACCGGTAGATGACCTGCAAAGGAGAAGACAGTTTATTGTTAAACACTTTATCATTTTTACATAGCCATAGCGACCATATTACGGCAAGCGGTCCCACCCTAATAAGAGTTCTAAACCGTTTATAATTTTTTTTCTAAATGGGAGCTAAGTGCCCCAGCCTCAACCGATTATAAATATCGTGCAGCCAATTCCCAAAGATATTGGCGATACTGCATGGGGGATAAAGGATAGATGCTACTTGGATAATTGACCATATAGATCTCGCGAACCGACATTGAAAAAAGAGATCTTTAATTGTCTCATCCTGATGACAGAAAACACAACTCTTGCTTCCATGCCAGTTCCGCTTAGCAAGATTATTTTTGGTCAGGATAACTCCACATCGAAGATATGACCCAAACACATTGGTTTTCAGTGGTATCTTCATCTTCCAAATCATCTAGTTATTATCAACCGGTATATCCAGATATATCAAGGCATTATACATGGAGTCCACAGAAAATTCGCCATTCTTGTGGAGGTTCCATCGAAACTCATCTGTCTCAGGCGGTAGTTGGACGGTAGCCAAATGTTGAAGAAGAGCATTCCATGCAACTAGCCTTTGACCAATCAAGTCTCTCCTGAACGTTACATCTACAGGTGAAGCAGCCATTACTTTCTTAATGATATCACTTTTGTAATGAACAATATTGTATAACGCCGGATATTGTTCTCGGAGAGGGGCATTATCTAGCCAAGAGTCCTCCCAGAACCTTATATGAGAACCATCTTTAATCGAAAATTGTCCAAATCTGAAGAACATTGGTTTTGTAGCCATCTACCTCCGTATCAATATCAAGTAATATTTTGCATGAAAACATATGCAATAATGACTGAATGTAGAGCATGTGATCGAATTAAATGGTGAGAGAAGTCTGGTTTCTCAGGTTTTATGAATATGGTGTACTCTCACAAGGAAAGAATGAAATAGTACATTATTAAGACCTTTGATTATAAAGGGTAAAGAACCATTCTTAATGTATTTCCTTGGCAAGTTGGCAAGAATGTGTGACAAAATCTACTAGTTCCTGTGATTCATATTACTTGTTCAGTGTCTAGATACATCCATATGAGCGACTACATCAATATGAGTGACAATTAATATGGATCGATGTGAGTATCTATCTACTATATACTAAAAGCACAATACGGGGTGCTAAAATAGAGACACCACGTTAATCCACATAGTCCTAAATTATATGCTCTGTTGATCTTAATTTTTACGGCTGAGATTAAAAAGATATAACATGTTACGTATAACAATAAACGTGTACATATAAGGTACCTGACACGTAACTGGTGACTAACTTTGACCGGGTAGCTAGACTTTCCTATAAAAAAAATAGAGCCGTATCATGAATTAGCACGTAAGTAAGGGATCCTACGGGGGTAAAGCCATACGTTTTTGACTCTTTCATGTAACCATGAGTTTACGTTGAGCACGCCTATACCTGTTTTAGGAAAACAATTTGTTAGATCTGTTCTGCTTGGAGAATACCACTGGCCAGATCTCACTCTGCTTCCATGTTAGTTACGTACGATAAGCTCCCTTTTTATTCTCTCGTATCAACTAAGAAAATTAATAGCTAACCTAAGTTCTCCTGTCTGGCGGGTGCCTCACCATGTTTCCCGTGCTGCTTTCTGAGCAAATGCACACCAGCGACGGCCTTTGACTGAGAGTTGTGCTGCCCGGGGCGTCTGGTGTGCTGTACTTTTGCATGCGAAGTGGTCATTCAAGTTTTATGAGTACGATCAGTAGTGAATTTTTTTTTCCGGATCATAATTTGGATGTGTTGATACAGCTCCATTGTAGCAACTTTTCCTTTTGCGAATCTACAACAATGTTGGCATGATTTTTATATTTGAAATCAGTTTGCATCAGCCAAGGATTAATAAGTTGAACCGTCGTCCAAGAAAACTTTTGCTAAACAAACATTGAAAGAATCTTTCTTAGCCATCGGCTTGCATTGGCTTATCTGATTTTACTGTCGGTTAGTAGGTTGTTATTCACGATATGCCCTCAAGAATTATATTTTTGTGGTTTAGAATTGATCTAAAGAGACGAAAATGCACTTTTGATCTGATGTGTATATGCTTTTTTTCTAAAAATTAATTTCAAAATGAAAAAATATATAGAAAATATATCCACTTGTATATCTCTATATTTTAAGTGCTGATACAAAGTTTCATGAAAGATCATATCCACATGTATATCTCCATATTTTAAGTGCTGATACAAATTTTTATGAATAATCAACATTTTTTGTGGCCTGTGCAAAACCGATAAAAATAGCCTCGCAAAAACGCATATTTTAGCACTGAATTTGGTCTTTTGCACGGGCCACAAAAGAAAATTGGTTTCTCTTAGCATGTAGGACATGAAGTGTACATGTAACATTTTTATTTGGAATTTTTTGACATACTTAAATATGTTGAAATTTAATTCCAAATAAAGGGAGCATCTACACCCTAGAGATAAAACGCCTTGTCCTCTAAAGACATGGCTTCTATGGGAGTACGTACTATAAGATTTCAAGTTATGTAGATTTACTTGCAATAATTCTGGATGAACTGAGCATTTAATACTCTATTAGAAATTATTTCAGTTTTCCAAATTCAAAGAAGTAAAAAAAATCGCTATTATTACACGTGATGTATTTGTCCTCTACATTGCGAGAAAAGAAGTATTGAACCATTGTTCGCTTACATCTTATTCTTAGGTAATGCAGTATAGTTAACATATCTTCATCAATGTGTATAAACACAATCCATTGATTTGCCGATTTCTTATATGATGGGAAATCCTAATTATTAATATAGACCATAATATAAATGTGTACATGGATATACATATAATATCAATGACTCACAGTGTGCACTTTAACATAGCTTATTGGTGCAAGGTGGCATACCACGTTTCAAATGTGATATTATTTAAAGCATAAATATGTGCTTGCTATATAACTTATGGTTTCTTATCCCTTTTTTGTTTGAAAATACAATTTCTTATCCTCGCATTTGAGCGGGCCACCGTGCTAGTTATATACTAAAAGCAATATTCCCTGTTTTTCGGGCACCAAGTTAATCCAGATCATATTAATTATATTGACCGTTAGATTTATAATTTAAGCACATGGTTGAATCATCAAGTTGTTTAGCATGCTTAATTGTGGCAGTTTACTCCTAGGTTCGTGGAATCAATCTGTCATGTGATAACCTCCTTGTTGCAACCCATGACTTCCCTATAGGCGCCTCACTACACCTATGGCTTCCCATAGTGCAGCCGCCAGCCTCCCATCTCGACTTCCAAATCATATCGTACATTGGGTCGGGACCGGACATCGACATAATTGGAGTTTCTTTTTGTGGGACCAGCTCGTTCCGTCAGTGGCAGTAGCAGCTAGGCTCGGTCGTTCGGTGAAGCGCCACGGTGCTCCGCGCGCAAGCTTGCCTCGGATGGGACATCCACATCCTCGACACGGTGATGTTGCACGTCGTCAGGGTGGGTGGTATGTAAATTATGGCGCGAACTAGCTCCGGGGAGTTAATATGTTTTTTTGCCAAAATATGCAGTACCATATGGTTTGGCGCAACAAATACCGTATTGTGATTTTGGGCATATATATAATGGTTCAAGTTTCCTGAAAGAAAAATGGTGAAAGAAATATTTGGTCGTATATACCACAGTTCATGTTTTTTGAATGAAACAAAATGGTTAAAGACATACATATTTTTGTCGTATATATATACACTACGGCACGCAGAAAAGGGGCCGATGGCCGGCGACCGTCGGCACAGCCAGAAATACCGTCGGCATAGTTTGTGCCAACGGTGACCGTGGGCACCTCGCCGTCGGCATAGGCGGGTATCGGTACAGGCTATATGGCCGTCAGCACAGATCCAACCATCGGCATAGCCTCATGTGGCCGTCGGCATAGACCAAAGTAGGGCCCACGTAGGCTAATAGCTGACTATTGGTAATTTAGTTATTATTCTAAAAAATGAATTAAAAAAACCAAAAAATTAATAAAAAAATTCTTTGAATTTTTTTCCTCTCTTTGATTATTTCTTTTCTTTGAACTTTTTTGAAAACACTCTAATGACTTCAGAACAATGACTTCCCACTTAGTCACTCATTCTCAGAGGCCAAGGACGCTTAACTTCTAAATTCTATTTGAATAAGCTACGCTACTAAGTCCTTATTGATATTAGTATCATATAATTCCTTTTAAGTCATGTGTGTGTAGTGTAATTATGTATGGAGAGGAACACCAAAGAGGCCAATTTTTGTTTATCCCACGAAAAGTGCTTTTTCCATTTTTGGAGTGCCGAAATCAGGTTTTTTTAAAGCGGCTACTGAAACGTGAAATCGAATGCTAGGCAGAACACCCCACATAAAAAATAGACCATCTGATATATGCATAGTAGCTCTTGTTTTGTTGCGGAAACATTCAGAGATATATTTTAGATTTTGTGCAAGCTCCTGCCGATTTTGCTGAAACCGGGGTAGGTTTGCACTTTAGCGATAATAAGACAAGCTCTTGATTTTTTGCAAAAATAATTTTTTTTACCGCAACACGTCATTTCTTCATTAAACTTTGACTATTAAGGCGGCGCTCCGCAACGACTGGTCGCGAGCGGGAGTTCTCGTGTGTCGTCATTTCATGTGGATCCCAAATTGAGTGTAACTAATTCCAAAAAATAGGAAAATGCAAGACTTTCGCGTGACTAGATGCGGGAAAAAATTCAAACCTTGGAAAAAGTAGTTTACTAGAAAGTCCATTCACAGAAATGACCTACCATGTTCGAAGTTGCATGAGTTTTAGGTCAAATGTCCTAGGTTCGTTATTGATCATTGCATAGTTTGTCGAAACGAGGCCATATCGGACACACGTGTGGTCCTTGGGATGGTGAGGAACACCACGGAGGCCAATTTTTGTTTGGTACCACAAAAAGTGCCTTTTCAATTTTTGGAGTGCCAAAATCGGGTTTTTTGTGAAGCAACTATCGAAACATGAAATCGAAGGCTGGACACAACACCCCACGTAAATAATAGACCACCTGGGATACACATATGAGCTCTCGCTTCTTTGCGGCACCCTTCGGAGGTATATTTTAGATTTTGCGCAAGCTCCTGCCGATTTCGCTGGAACTATGGTGGTTTTGCACTTTAGTGGTAATAAGACAACCTCTTGATTTTTTTGCAAAAATCATTTTTAAATCCGCAACATGTTATTTCTTCACTAAATTTTGACCGTTAAGGCGGGCCTCCGCACCGCCTGGCTGTGAGAGGGAGTTCTCGTGCGTCGTCATTTTACAAACTGTTAACATGTGGACACACTCCACCACCCTACAATTTGTATAAATACTTGAGAGCAATAAATAAATAAACACAATAAAATACTTCAGCCTAATAAATAAATGAGTATAAATATAGAAAAAACAAAAAAATTATGTGCCGACGGCTAGGCCGTCGGCATAGGCCTGATGGGGGATGGTGTTGGGCCGTTGCCCCACCGTGTCTGTGCAATCTTGCGGGCCTACATGCCATTCACTGTGCCAACGGTCATGGTTGTGCCGACGGCCATACTCTACCTATATCGACGGCTAGGCTTGTGTCGACGGTGGCCCTTGGCACAGGTTGGTCTGTACCGATGTTTAGCATGTGTCGACGATCACATGACGGTCCTGGCGAGGTGCGGCTCTGTGCCGACGGCCCCAACAAATAGTTGTCGGCACATTAGCTGTCGGCACCTTGTTTTGTTCCCGTAGTAATATATCATGGTTCAAGTTTTAATAAAGAAAAATGGTGGATGAAATATTTGCTTCAAGTTTTGCTAGCACATTTTCCACGATAAGCTAGTAGATGCCATGACGGGCGTGGAGGTGCATGCATGGTTAAGCGAGCGATTGTTCGATCATGTAGTACGAATGCTTGAGCGAGATTGCAACGAGACGCACAGGGCACGTACTAGTACGAATGCTTAGCTTTTTATTAATTTGTCGTGCGGAATGGACGTACTTAGCTGGCTAGGTGATGCGTGACACATTTTCTTTCTTTGTAATATAAAGAACTCAGAAGAAGAAGAAAAATACGTGGTGCAGGCGGAGCAAGTCATGGAATCGAATAAACGGAGGAGTCCTCCTCTGTTTGAAAGGATCGTATGAGCGACTAGAGGGGGGGTTAATAGGAGCTACCCAATTTTTACTTCTTTTTCAAGTTAAGGCTAGACAATAAGGTAAATTCTCTAGATGTGCTACTATGTGAATTTATCTAGAGTGACAAGCAAGCTAGTAATAACAATAAGTAAAGGTACAAATAAAGGATAGAGATAACCGCAATGGAGACATGAAGACACAAGGATGTATTCCCGTAGTTCCTTCCTTGTTACGGGAAGTACGTCTACGTTGGAGAGTTGTGGTACCATAAAGGCCACCAACGCCACAAAGGCTCATCCTATTCTTCGATGAACAAGCCACAAAGACGAGTTCACCCTCCACTGAGCGATGCCCTTGAAGGCAGCACGAGACCTTTACACAAAGTATTGGGGCGAGCTCCACAACTCAATTGGAGGCTCCCAATAGGCCCACCAAGCTCTTACACACAAACTTGAGCTTGGAGGACGGCTTCTTCTGACTAGGAATCCGATGAACACAAGAGTTACAAACCCCTCAATAAAACGAGGGGGAAATCAAATTGTCTTGGTGGAAGTGTAGATCTAGGTCTTCTCCCTCAAATCCCAAAAGGGCTTTGAGTTCTAGTGGCTATGGAGAGAGATCTAGGGCTTTGAAGCTTAGCAACAATGGAGGAGAGAGAGTGGAAGCCGCGGCCCCTTCTAGAGGTAGAAGAAGGCTTTATATAGTCCTCCACGAAATGTAGCCGTTGCTGGCTGACTAGGGCCGGAGTCTCCGGCCAGGAGGGCCGGAGTCTCCGCCCTAAGTGACTCCAGCGCTGGAGTCTCCGGCTAGAGACCAAAGTCTCCGGCCCAACTCTGGACTGGTTACTGAGCCGTCCAACCCAAGTCGCATACCAGACCTGAGCCAGACAGACCAGAGTCTCCGGCCCCTGAGGACCGGAGTTTCCGGCTTCAGCATGTCGACCCGGAGACTCCGGCCAGTGACAAAAGTCTCCGGCCCGATTGCGGGTGGACACCTGAGCCGTCCAACTCGATGGCAGGCCAGGGGAAAACCCCAGGCCGGAGTCTCCGGCCAGCAAGGCCGGAGTTTCTGCCCTGGAAGATGCACCAGCTGCAATTCATGGAAACCCTCTCCACCAAGTCCACCTTCGCGAAACACCCTACAAGACAACTAAGCCCTAAAACCCACTAATGGACTACAGGCTCCGATATTTTCTTCCTTTTTGGGGTGCACCTCCGCGAGATCCTGAATCAACCTAGAAAATCTGCATAACTTTAATAGCATGGTTAATTCACCATATATTGTTAACAAACACCAAAATACATTTATTAAGGAAATGCTCTTTCAATCTCCCCCTTTTTGGTGTTTGATGACAACATATGGATTTGCATGATATAAGCATAAGAAAATAAAATATATAGCCAAAGCTCCCCCCTATTTGTGTGCACAACAACATTTGTATTTGAACATGAATACACACAAGTAAAGATCATCACTCCCCCTATATATTTCACAATAATAAGCAGTCCAAGTAACAATATATGAATATAACATAACATGCACACAAGTAAGACTAGACAAGATAGCATGGACTAATACTAGTCTTACCAACATCAAAGGTACTTAAGTCTCACAATATAACACAGTACCACACATAATAGAGTTCAACACTAAGATAAATGAGACACAACATGAAATCCCATAGAGTTGTGTCTCGACCAAAGAAAATCCAAAGCAAATCCAAATGATTTAAAACCCATCCCATGGCAAATCCCTTGAAGGCATCCTAATAGAGCTACTTCTCCCCCTTTGGCATCAAGACACCAAAAAGGGAAAAGAGCGATGCTACTCGCCCATGAGATCACTTCTCGTCTTCGTCCTTGGCATCATCCTCGGAACCGGTGTTGTAGTCCTCATCACCTTCTTTAATATCTTCAGGAGCCATGGGCTTCTTGCCATGAGGCACATTGGAGGTTCCGGAGGTGACCTCCTCAAAAGCTTGCCAATCAGTCAGACCCTTGCTCCACTTGCCATAAGAGTGAGTGCCGGATGATGAAGAGGAAGGAGGTGATTCCACATAGCCCGGACGAGAGGCCCGAAACTCCTTGTGAAGAGCTTGTTGATTTTCATTCATGTGCTTTTGAGAGATGTAGCTTTCATATTGCTTATGACAGATGTCCACATTCATGCAAAGCACATTCCTTTGAGTGACCGGTGGTAGTTGTAACCCCTTCTTCAAAGTCATCATCTTCTTCACCTCTCAATGGAGCAAAAGGCTTCTTGGAGTGACCGGTGGGAGCCTTGCGTTGAAGCTTCACAACCTTGTGTTCTATGAGGTTGGCCTTGAGAAGAGGATGGTTGAGATTTTGAGCACGAATGAGCATCATGACAAACGGGGCATATAAGGGAGTCTTCTTGTTGACCATGCAATCATTGATCTCCTTATGAATGA
Organism: Dactylis glomerata; assembly: GCA_007115705.1. Classification (NCBI taxonomy): domain Eukaryota; kingdom Viridiplantae; phylum Streptophyta; class Magnoliopsida; order Poales; family Poaceae; genus Dactylis; species Dactylis glomerata. The sequence continues at coordinate 118,913 of QXEO01001422.1, read as the reverse complement.
AATCCATCACATCAAGTGGCTCAACATTCGCGGTCTCCCCTTTGCAATAGACTTCATGAGAATAGGCCAAGAGGTTCACCAAGGCCTCACGAATAGCATCAAAGTTACCGGCTTGAGGGGCAATGGAGGCCCGGAACATGCGAAGCAAAATGTTGTACCATTGAGATAGCCCAAGAGTGCCTCCAATGACAATCTTCTTGTCATCTCCGGTGTAAAGAGGAGCAAGCTTCTTCTTCTCATAGTACTCACCGTCCACATGCATCCTTATCCCACTAGGAGTAGTGGCTCCACGAAACTCATAACCTAGGAGAGCGGTGAAGTCGATGAAGTTGGAGTGGCAGAGATCTTCTCCGGTCATCCAAGTCATGGGGATCTCCTTACCATCCCGAAACACAAGAGTGGCAAAGAACTGATGAACCAAAGTGATGTTGTAATACTCTTGAATCTTCATGAGAGGATGGAGGCCAAGCTTGCGTGAGACCCACACGGCCTCCTCAAAATAGGCATTGTGCTTGGCAAAATGAGAGAAATCCATGACCGTCTGAGGGCAAACCTGATACTTCTTGAGTGAAGCATAGAACTCCTTCATGATCAACTCTTGTTCTTTTCGGACAAAGCAACGGTCACGTGAGTTGCGCGGATGAGCATACATGTTTCGCTTCCTTATCTCAACATACTCTGGAGCAGACAAGCCTTCCAGGGTCATAAGGTTATAAAACTTGGCCTTCTTGGCAGCCTCAGCATGTTCCTCCTCATCCATCCTTGTCTTGAGCTTCTTGGCATCCCTAGCTTGCTGACTGATCACAGATTTCTGAGCCATTGCTCCAGTGGTGGGATTGAACATTAGCTTGTCCTTGTCGTGAGCAGCCGGTCTCCGAGAACCACCTGCACCTGTGAATGAGTAGGAGGATAGCAAAGATGAGGCGACATGTCCTTGAGCCAAAGATAAGCAACTATGATGTAGATCATGCTCCCAGGGCTGATCTATGCTGGAGTCTCCGGGGGCTCGGGTCGGAGTCTCCGGCCAAAACCGGAGACTTTGCATCCAGGCCGGAGTCTCCGGCCATAGGGGCTGGAGTCTCCAGTTGGACCCAAGAGCCCGAGCCTAGGAGACCTCATAGAACAAAAAGAGAGCAAAACCCACAATAAAGTTGCTCGGAAGATGATAAACAACCACTAGAAGGTACTACACCATATCAAATCATGGGAAACATGCACATCTCATAGATCTAGAGCTCATCTTTTTGTTCTAACTAGATGGAGGAGATGGAGAGCAAGTTTACCATAATCCATGGCGCAAATCGATCGGTGGGATTGATCCCACACCTTCAAGGAAGAGATTGGCCGGTGGCACGGTGGATCCCGAGGCTTGGAGAGGCTCTGGGCGTCGATCTTAGGCAAGGGGGCGGCAGGGGGAGAGTAGGGGCACGGGGGTGGATGGGGAAGAATGAACCGTTCTTCCCCACCCCGTGCCCTAAGTATGGATTTCAAAACTGCCCAGACCGGAGTCTCCGGTACTTACCCCGGAGACTCCGGCCCACCGGAGTCTCCGGCCCACCGGAGTCTCCGGGATGAACCTCGGAGTCTCCGGCCCACCGGAGTCTCCAGGATGAACCCCGGAGTCTCCGGCCCACCAGAGTCTCCAGGATGAACCCCGGAGTCTCCGGCCCCCCTCGACCAGATCAACATATATGGTGTAAAGGACATGTCATTGAGAGATTTTTAGCAAGTTTGTGGATGAGATAGGCTTGGGATGGAGTAGATTGTCACTGTGTGGTACAAAATGCTCATGCTTGCAAACAAGCAAATAAAACCAAATAAGACCAAACATGAGCATGTTCCCATAGAAAAGAGATAAAGAAATAAAACCAAATGGGAAACTCCTCCACAGGGGAGGTCGGTGGCCAATGGCCACCATGTATGAGTATATAGGCATGGCACCGCGAAGATATATCTTGGGCCCAAAACCTAGACTCATCAATTTAGCTAAAATTGTCACAAATGACAAGATAGAACAATATGCTTACTATTGGCATTATGAGGGGAGGGATAGTCCAATCAATTAGGACCGCACTCCCCCTATTTCCATGCCCACATCTAGAACAAAACACACATTAGATTATGGGAGTGTATGCACCTAGCTCAATCCACATTGCATGAATCAATGATATTTAGTTCATGCCTCAATTCCCGGAATCTTGCTTCATCAACAGGCTTCGTGAATATATCAGCAAGTTGCTCATTGGTGCCAACATAAGATAGATCAATTTCTCCACGGTTGACATGATCCCGAATGAAATGATGACGAATCTCAATATGCTTCGTCTTGTTGTGTTGCACCGGGTTGTGAGCGATCTTGATAGCACTTTCATTATCACACAAAAGAGGCACTTTGTCAAAGATGACACCGTTATCCTTCAAAGTTTGCCTCATCCATAAGAGTTGTGCATAACAACTTGCGGCGGCTACATATTCGGCTTCGGTGGTGGAGAGAGACACACAATTTTGTTTCTTAGATGACCAACACACCAAAGACCTACCAAGGAATTGGCAAGCCCCGGAGGTTGATTTCCGTTCTACTTTGTCTCCCGCCCAATCCAAATCCGAGTAGCCTACAAGATCAAAACTTGCTCCCTTTGGATACCAAAGACCAAAGTTAGGAGTATTTACTAAATATCAAAAGATTCTCTTGACCGCCACTAAGTGGCTTTCTTTTGGTGTGGCTTGAAAATGTGCATAAACTCCCACACTTAACATAATGTTCGGTCTAGATGTGCAAAGGTAAAGGAAGGAACCAATCATAGATCTATAAAGGTTTTGATCCACTTCTTTACCATTGGGATCGAGATCAAGATTAACCTTTGTTGGCATAGGAGTCTTTGCACCTTTGACTCTAATCATCTCGAACCTCTTGAGCATGTCTTGGGTATATTTGGCTTGGTTCACAAAAGTCCCTCCCTTCAACTTTTTTACTGCAAATCCAAGGAAGAACTCCAACTCCCCCATCATGGACATCTCAAACTTGTCGGTCATGAGCTTAGCAAACTCATCATTGAAAGCTTCGTTAGTAGAACCAAATATAATATCATCAACATATAATTGACAAATGAAAAGCTCCCCATTGACCTTCTTAGTAAAAAGAGTGGGATCAATCACCCCAATTTCAAACCCACGATCAACCAACAACTCTTTAATGTGCTCATACCACGCACGTGGGGCTTATTTGAGCCCATAGAGCGCCTTATCAAGTGTGTACACGTGGTTAGGAAACTTAGGGTTTTCAAAACCCGGGGGTTGCTTTACAAATACCAATTCATTTAAAGGACCATTAAGAAATGCACTTTTAACATCCATTTGTTGTAGTTTGAAGTTATGATGTGAAGCATAAGCAAGTAAAATGCGAATAGATTCAAGACGAGCAACGGGAGTGAAAGTTTCACCAAAGTCAATACCCTCAACTTGGGAGAAACCTTGAGCCACCAATCTTGCCTTGTTATGAATGACAATGCCATTTGCATCTTGCTTGTTCTTGAAAATCCACTTGGTCCCAATGACATTACGGCAATCTTTGGGTCTTTCTACTAGAGTCCACACTTTGTTGCGCTCGAAGTTGTTGAGTTCATCATGCATGGCATTAAGCCAATCTGGATCCTCAAGCGCCTCAAAGACTTTCTTGGGTTCTACACAAGAGACAAAAGAATGATGAGAGCAAAAGTTAGAAAGTTGCCTCCATGTGGAGACACCTTTACGAACACTCCCAACAACATTTTCCAAGGATATGCTTCTTTGTCAGAATATGGACTCAAGCTTATTCTCACGGCGAGTGCGATCCTCAAGAGGAGATTCTTTAGAGACTACTTGATCATCTTCATGATCGTTGTTCTGGTCCTCGCCTTGACCAGTTGGGTTGCCTTGATCATCAAGTGGCCCATAGCCACGGAATTCAGATGGATCTTCATCAAGGACTTGATCACCCCGAGAGACTCAGGAATCCAGACCCAGAGACTCCGGTATAGGCCGGAGACTCCGGACCTCAGGTGTCGGAGACTGTAACAACTCAGAAATTGTAATTCACTTCTAAATAAATAAAATGCCAAATTTTGGACCCAAATAAAACTTTTTATCTATTATTGTATGCATACATGTATTTTCTACTATATGTATTCTATGATTTTATGTGTGTTATTTTTATTTGTGCATTGGTTAGATAATTCTAAGGGAACCAACAGAGTCAATTGAGAAGATTTTTAGGAAGCAAAGAAACCAGAAGTTAAAATAAGAAACAAAGAGATAAAGTTAATATGATCTAGAAACTGTTATTGACTACACCACTTTGAGCCCTTAGATTAAGCAATCTACAGCTCACCTTCATGTTTGGCCAGTAAGTTGAGCTTAACCAAGTTATGGACTAACTCAACCAACAAGCATTTGTCCAAATTTCAAACTAGAGCCCCACTCAAACTTGAGCCAAAGTTTGAATCCAAAATAGTGACCATACTCAAATTTGAAATATAAATTTCTGCAAAACGCAACCTTTCACTGTAACAAAAATATGCCTGGGTACCTTATCCAATATGATGAGCACCCAAAGTGGAAAATTCTGAAAATTCAAACTTTGAGTTCTTGCGGGCATTTCGTCGAGCACTGGCAGAAGAAAATCAAAACGAGATCAACTTCACTGGAGCTGCACTGTGCTGGCTTGCTCCAGCACTGTCGCCATGCTCTTTGACCTCTCCTCGATCGACTCCAGCTTCCCCAGCCCCGACCCAAGCCGTGAGAAGAGGAGGAAGGAGGAGAAACGCACCCAGGGCCCCCTCCCAGCAACCCTCTTCCCTGCACGACGCCGACCAGCTTGGAGGCGCCAGAGGAGACCCACAGCACTCCGCGGCCGAGCCATAACCCTCCCAGCACGCGAGCGTGGCCGCCGTGGCCGGAGAGACCGTCGAACGCAACCAGGACCCCCGAGCCGGCGAGCTTCTGGTCGCCTTGCTCCCGGCCTCCTGAGACTATAAATACCCCCTCCGATCAAACGAATCGACTCACCTCACTCCCCCTACCTCCCAGACACTCTCGCTTAGCCCCGCTTGCACTAGTCCGTCGACGCCTGCAACTCCGGCGCAGTACTGGACGAGCGGAGCGCCGCCGCGATCGAACACCTGGAGGCCAGCTGCTGCCAGGAATCGGAGGAGGAGGAGCACCGCAGCCGACCCCGCGCGTCGCAATCAAGCTCTGCATCCTCTACGTCTCGCCCTCGCCATCGAACGATCGTCGCTGCTCGCAGGTGAGCTTCCGCCGTGCTGAGGATGACGATGCACGTGAGCCGTCCGATCTTAATCCGACGCTAGCATACCGATTCGGGAATTGTTAAGTGAGCTGACATCGCGACCCCACCTGTCAGCTCCCCTTTTAATTCTTTTTCCCCGTGCGAAACGGTATGGGCCGGCCCGTTCGGGTTTGTTCTGAATCGGGCCCGGCTCGTTTCAAATTCGGTCCGTGTCGTTTTTAATTAATTTCCCGCCCGTTTCATTTATTTCAAATAAATTTCAGATGCTATTTTCAAACTTTAATTCCTAGAGTTTTACAAATCCAAATCCAGCAAATAAATATGCATTGGAAAGCTTATGAAATACTCTATCCAATAGTACTGGTTAGAATTCAAAATAAGTTAGGAATTAAATTAGATATGAATAGTGTGACCATAGCTTGTTTAATAATGAAAGATTTCTAGAAAATTATTTAAGCTATCAAAAATCATGAAAATTAAAATGTGAACTCACTAATGACCCCTCTTACTGTTAGTCAACACTAATCTACCCCAAACCCTATTAGTGTGACCCATTAGACCCTAACCCAATCCTATTTGGTAGCATAAAATGATAGATCCCTACTTGCACACTTAGAATTAATTGCCCTCAATGCCAATTCACTTAGTGGATCCATCCCACTTGAACTTGTCTTAGTAACCCTAAATCAACACCAATGCTGCACAAGTGAACCACATATGCCACTTAGTAAAGAATCTAGCTTGCACACCTGGAGAAAAACTTAGAAGAAAGACTTACAATCCCACACCCTAAACATGCAACAGGAATGCTTTGGTTAGCAAACAAAGATGTGTGCTTGGTGTGTTGTTAGCTTGGTGAAGTGATGGTGTGCTTTGTGTTTATTCGTTATTAGACGCTAGTGTTGCCGAGGAGGATATTGGAGGGGATTATTATTATCAAGAAGAAGAAAACCCCGGACACTTTGCCAACCAAGGCAAGCCATCTGTTGATTCATACTCCCCCTACCTAGTTTTAATATTGCATTCTACTTGTTTTAAGTAAATTGCATGATTGAATTGCTAGAGTAGAATGATAGAAGTGTAATGATGTCTTGATTATCAAGAGTATCAAGCTGAGTTTATCCAACCCTATTTAGTAATACTATCACTCAATGTAGTTGCTTAGTCGCTAATAAAAGTTGATGCTATCTCTGGAGGAATCCCATTTGAAAGGTGGTGACTTGAACTTGAAACTTGAAATGGGAGATTGCTCCTACATGATGGCTTTATAAAAGAAATTAATCTTGACTAAGAACTATGAAATATATTTCTCAAATGACAACGAGTGATGTACTATGGGAGCCAATTCTACCGTACGACCACATTACCCCTATATGGGAAGGGGCTTAATCCATAGCTTGTTTATCTTAGTATGGGAGGCCTTGTATCAAAGATTCATGGAAGGACACCGCGAAACGGTTACTTCTTGACCAGGTGGATTCCACTAACCCGGCCTCCGGGATGGGCAGAACTAGAGGCGCCGGAGCGGGGTTCCGTATCCCGGGCTCTAGGGAAGGATCCTATACTAGGATGAGCAAGTGAAAGAGTTTGTTTGATTATCTGAACCTCGCATACTTTGTGTATGTCGAACCGTGGATTTCTCCCGGCAGATGTATCGAATCTTGTGGGTAAAGTGTACCCCTCTGCAGAGGTTTTGAAACTATTCGAATAGCCGCGTCCGCGGTCATGGACGATTGGCAAGCTGTACTTGACTTTTGTCAGGACTAAAAGTGACAATGGTGAACTTGATGAATGACTTGACTTGACATGTTGTTGACACTCTTGAAGCCCTCTTTAGATGGAACTTAGAGAACTAAATCTCTTTCCCATAAATGAACATTCTTGGGAAATAAACTAGCTTTTGCAAAAACAACTTAGTGCTTAGTCCACCATATCAACCTTGCATTTCTTCATCATTTCAATTATAAGATGGTTTGCGAGTGCATCCAATGTACTCACGGCTGTGTCCCTGGCTATCAACTTGGCCAGACTATGGGGAGGAATACCAGGAGGAAGGGTATGAAGAAGAGTACCAGAACTAAGTTCGTCTCCGTGAGTCGCCATTGCCTGTAGGGAGAAGGCATGGGCCGAAGACGTTATTTCCGCTGCTATATTGTGTTGTAATATGACTTGGTCTATGTGACCATTGTATTTGGACTATCGTATTGTAAGAACTATGGAACTGAGTACCAACTACGTTATGTATATCGCAACAATGGTTCTGGGATTGCGGTGGAATACATAACGGGCACTTCGAATTTGTATCAAATTTGAGGTCGTCACAAGTTGGTATCAGAGCCTAGGCTGACCATAGGAGACCTTAGTTAGAATGGGCGTTAAACAAAACCTTGATAAAAGCAAAGATACAAGAACGGTTGCAAAAATGGCTTATTCTTTCCTCTCTAGTTGCAAAGTTTTATACATACTTCAGTTTTTGGCCTACTTAAAATTTTGCACACTTGAGTTGATCACTAACTTGAACTAATCTAAAATTTTGTAGATGGCACCGGTATTCACTGAGCAGTACCAGTTGGGCCATGGTGGCAGCCTTTGTTTCGAGCGCGACCTCACCACCTTGACCTTGTTTTTGGATCGTTTGTATCCGGAGTTCAAGGGAGCCTTGCTCAATGAGCACCCAGATGGAGAGCTACGGTGGCTCATCCGAGCTAGTTGCCGTGGCAAGAAGGGAAACTTGAGTGCTCCAAGGATCAAGTTTGAGCTTGTGGAGAACACTTGGGCCGATGGTTTGGTCCGAGCGATGCAGGAGATGCACGCCCGCTTGTGCGGACTGCATGTTGAGGAGGTTCAGGGAGGACGCTTCAGGGATTTTGCTCGGCGTGATGCGGATGGACGTCCCGCAAACATGCCCAGGCAGAATGAGCCGAGTACCTACATCGATCACATGGACTTCTTGCTGTACTCCACTCAGCAGGAGGCCGATCGTGCACGTACCAAGGCCAACCTTGAGCACTTCGCCCTGGTGGAGGCGAGGAGCACTATCAGGATTCTTGCGAAGGAGCGCAAGAGCCTTCGTCGCCAGCGCGATGAGAAGGAACAAGACCTTGAGGAGTTGAAGGCCAATGTGGCGGAGTTGACTGAGTACATTGAGAGTCTGGAGGATCACCTTGGTGAGGAGGAAGGCATTGACCTCCGCAAGGAGGATAATGCCCTCATTAATGATGAGGATGACTTCATGGAGGACCTTGATGATCCGGAAGATGGTGGGCACAATGGATTCATTGTGAGTGATGAGGAGGAAGACCCCGAGGAGCCCGCTGTTTAGATCCGAGATCCACGTGTTATCTGGTTATGAGTTCCACTTTATTTTTCACTTCGTGTAGGTGTGAGTTGTATCCCCCTCTCTAGTAGACGAGTCGCAATGGTTTAGTGTGAACCATTTGTAATGTGTGAACTCGTATGTATGATATGTTTGATGAGAGTTGAATGAAATATGAATTTGGCTGTTAAGGCCTTAGTAAAACAAAAATTGCATCATCCATGTTATCTTTAATCTTAGCAACAATTAGCTTTTCCCTCTGGTCTTACACACCTTATCTTCAGATGCCGCGAGCACCCCCACCCCCGAACCCGGAAATGGCCGAATTGCTAAGGTTGATCATGGAAGAGCGGGAAGCAGCACGAGCTGAGCGCCAAGCCAACTTAGCCACTCTTCAGCAGTTAACCCAGATGGCAATGAACCACAACAATGGCCATGGCAATGGTGAAGGAGAAAACCATGGCAATGGAGAGCACCGATCCAAGTTGAGGAGGTTCCAGAACACCAACCCTCCTATATTCACTAAGTCTGAAGAGCCCTTAGATGCCGATGACTGGCTTCGTACCATGGAGAACAATTTGGCAGTCGCCGAAGTTGGTGAAAATGAGAAGGTCTTGTACACCACCCACTATCTTGCTGGAGCAGCGAGAGCTTGGTGGGATAGCACCCGTGCAATGCAAGCCCCAGGGTATGTGATGCCTTGGGAGGAGTTCAAGAGCAAATTTAGCAAAGCCCATGTCCCTATGGGATTGGTTAAAAGGATGAGAGATGAGTTCAGGAATCTGAAGCAAGGTTCCCTATCCGTGGTGGATTACCGTGACAAGTTCCTTACCTTGTCTAGGTATGCCCCAGATGACACCAACACCACTGAGAAGAAGCAAGAAAGGTTTCTGGATGGACTTCATGATGAGATGCAATGTGTCTTGGTCAGCATTCACTTTGCCGACCTGGAGTCATTGGTTGACTCTGCCATTCAGATGGAAGGCAAACTCAAGCAAGCTACCGAGAACCGCAAGCGTCGTATGATGTATCAAGGCAACTCGAGCAACTCGCAGAAGCCAAGGGGAAATGCACCTATGGGTTTCGCCCCTAGACCAATGAGGCCGTCTGCACCTGCTCCACGTCCCAACTACCCCAGCCGTCCACCCGGCAACAACTTCAACCGTGCACCTCCAAGACCTAGTGGCAACAACTTCAACACCAATACTCCAAGGCCAAATGGTGCCCCTGTGTTACCCAAGCCTGGTGACAAGTCTGGTATTACCTGTTATGAGTGTGGACTAAAAGGGCACTACTCCAATGAGTGCCCCAAGAAGCTGAATGATGCATCCAAGACCACTGCCCCTGCTCAGCAACAGCGCCGTGTGGGAAATGGCAAGAACTATCCACCAAGGAACCAGCCTCATTCTCACGGCCGTCTGAATCACATGAATGTTGAAGAAGCTCAGGAAGCAACCGACGTTGTGCTTGGTATGTTCCCTGTTAACTCAGTTATTGCAAGAGTTCTGTTTGATTCTGGAGCTTCACACTCATTTGTTACCCAATTATTCGTTGATACAAGTGGACTTCAACCCACACCCTTGAAAGATGTGATGTCTGTGCAAATTCCCGGGTCCGTAACCAAAGCCAGTTGTACCTGCTTGGCAGTGCCCATAGAAATCCATGGAATAGCTTTCTTAGCCGATTTGATAGTGTTGGGAACCAAAGGTTTGGAAGTAGTTCTTGGTATGAATTGGATGTCTTTCCATCAAGGAGTGATAGATTGTGCCAAGAAGACCATCACCATGAAGAGTAGCAATGGAATCATAGTCAAGCATGTGTCCGTAAAACCACCCCAAACCACCCGATGTCATAAAAGTATCTCGGGACCAACCATGGAGGAAGTTCCCATTGTTTGTGAATACCCGGATGTCTTTCCCGATGAGCTACCCGGAATGCCACCGGATCGGGATATTGAGTTTATCATTGAGCTTATCCCCGGAACTGGATCAATAGCCCAATGACCCTATCGCATGAACCCGGCTGAATTAGTTGAGTTGAAGAAGCAATTGGATGACCTTTTGAGCAAAGGATTGATTCAACCAAGTTCTTCCGCTTGGAGATCACCCGTTCTGTTTGTGGATAAAAGTGACGGTTCTAGCCGACTGTGCACTGATTATCGCAAGCTTAACGATGTGACCATCAAGAACAAGTATCCTCTCCCGAAGATTGAAGATTTGTTTGACCAATTGACTGGAGCCCGAGTATTCTCAAAGATAGATCTTAGAACTGGATACCACCAACTGAAGATCCGTGCAACGGATATCCCCAAGACAGCCTTCACTACCCGCTACGGATTGTATGAGTACACCGTAATATCATTTGGATTAACCAATGCCCCTGCTTATTTCATGAACCTCATGAATAAGGTTTTTATGGAGTTCCTGGATAAGTTTGTTGTTGTCTTCATTGATGACATTCTTATCTACTCCAAATCCGAAGAAGAGCATGCAAACCATTTGAGATTAATTCTAGAAACCTTAAGGGAGCATCAGCTGTATGCCAAGTTCAGTAAATGTGAGTTCTGGTTGAAGGAGGTTAGATTCTTAGGCCATGTGCTATCAGCCGGAGGAATATCGGTAGACCCCAAGAAGATCAAATCAGTCATGGAATGGGAAGCCCCTACCACTCAGACGGAAGTTAGAGGTTTTCTCGGATTAGCGGGATATTACCGCAAATTTGTTGGAGGATTTTCCAGCATTGCCCGGCCAATGACCCAATTGTTGAAGAATGACAAGAAGTTTGAATGGACCCCTAAGTGTGAAGAGAGCTTTCAGGAGCTCAAGAAGCGATTGGTGACAGCTCCCGTCCTAACCATGCCCGATATCACCAAAAACTTTGATGTCTATTGCGACGCTTCCAAACTTGGACTTGGTTGCGTGTTAATGCAAGAAGGCAAGGTCATAGCTTACCTCTCTCGGCAGCTTAGACCTCATGAAGAAAATTATCCAACCCATGATCTAGAATTAGCAGCCGTGGTTCTAGCTTTGAAGACTTGGAGGCACTATTTGATGGGCAACCGTTGTGAGATCTACGCTGATCACAAGAGTTTGAAGTATATATTCACCCAGAAGGAGTTGAACATGAGGCAAAGGAGATGGATAGAGTTGATCAAGGATTATGATCTGGAAATTCACTATCACCCCGGTAAGGCCAATGTAGTGGCCGATGCGTTGAGTAGGAAGCCGTGTTCGTTGAATATGAGGATAAAGGAAGAGCAACCTATGTTGCACCAGGAGTTTGAAAAATTTGGATTGGAACTAGTCAGTCAAGGATTCCTAGCCAACCTTGAGTTTCAACCCACCTTGATGAGCCAAATCAAAGAAGCCCAGAAGGGAAATGAGAGTATTGACGGAATTAAGCGCCGAATTAGTTCCGGCAAGGTGCCAGGATTTGAAGAGGATGATCAAGGAGTTCTTTGGTACAAAGGCCGTATTTGTGTGCCCGCTGATTCCGAATTAAAGGAAGTGATTATGAAGGAAGCCCATGAGACACCTTACTCCATCCACCCCGGTGGAACGAAGATGTACAAAGATCTGAAGGAACAATTTTGGTGGCATGGAATGAAGCGTGAGATTGCATCGTTCATCTCTAAGTGTGATATTTGTCAAAGAGTCAAGGCTGAACATCAACGTCCTGCTGGATTGATGCAACCTTTGCAAGTTCCGGAATGGAAGTGGGATTCTGTTGGAATGGATTTCATCACTGGATTTCCAAGGTCTAGCCGTGGAAATGACTCTATCTGGGTCATTGTGGATAGACTAACCAAAGTGGCCCACTTTATTCCTGTCAAGACCACTTATAACGCGGGACAGCTAGCAGATCTGTATTTATCCAGAATTGTCAGTTTGCATGGAGTCCCTAAAACCATAGTTTCTGATCGAGGAACCCAATTCACCTCAAGATTTTGGAAAAGTTTACATCAAGCTTTGGGAACCAAGTTAGCTTTCAGCACCGCTTACCACCCTCAAACTGATGGACAGACTGAAAGAGTGAATCAAATACTTGAAGATATGTTGAGAGCCTATGTCCTAGCTTACGGAGCTAAGTGGGAAGATTGTCTGCCTTTCGCGGAGTTTTCCTACAACAACAGTTATCAAGCCAGTTTGCAAATGGCCCCATTTGAAGCTTTGTATGGAAGAAAGTGTCGTACCCCTCTAAATTGGTCAGAAACCGGAGACAGTCAGATTTTCGGACCAGATATTTTGCAAGAAGCCGAGGAGAAAGTTCGCCTGATTCGTGACTATCTCAAGGCAGCCCAGTCAAGACAGAAGAGTTATGCCGACAAGAGACGGAGAGAATTAACCTTCAAGAGTGGAGACTTCGTTTACCTCAGAGTATCACCCCTCAAGGGAATGCAAAGATTCCAAGTAAAAGGAAAGCTTGCCCCAAGATATATTGGACCCTTCAAGATACTAGACCGCCGAGGAGAAGTGTCTTATCAGTTGGAAATGCCCCCAGAATTGTCTGAAGTGCACGATGTCTTTCACGTGTCTTTACTTCGGAAATGTCTTGAAGTGCCGGAGAAGCCGGAAATTTTCAAGAACATTGATCACCGTTCTGTGGACATCAACAAGGATTTGACCTATCGTGAGATGCCTATTCGTATCCTCGAGGAAGCATATCGAACCACTCGAACCCGAAGCATCAAGTTTCTGAAAGTTCAGTGGAGTAATCACACCGAAGAGGAAGCCACTTGGGAACGAGAAGATTACCTTCAGAAAGAGTTTCCCAATCTTTTCAGTTCTTAATTAGTGAATCTCGGGGACGAGATTCTTTTTAAGGGGGGAAGATTGTAACAACTCAGAAATTGTAATTCACTTCTAAATAAATAAAATGCCAAATTTTGGACCCAAATAAAACTTTTTATCTATTATTGTATGCATACATGTATTTTCTACTATATGTATTCTATGATTTTATGTGTGTTATTTTTATTTGTGCATTGGTTAGATAATTCTAAGGGAACCAACAGAGTCAATTGAGAAGATTTTTAGGAAGCAAAGAAACCAGAAGTTAAAATAAGAAAGAAAGAGATAAAGTTAATATGATCTAGAAACTGTTATTGACTACACCACTTTGAGCCCTTAGATTAAGCAATCTACAGCTCACCTTCATGTTTGGCCAGTAAGTTGAGCTTAACCAAGTTATGGACTAACTCAACCAACAAGCATTTGTCCAAATTTTAAACTGGAGCCCCACTCAAACTTGAGCCAAAGTTTGAATCCAAAACAGTGACCATACTCAAATTTGAAATATAAATTTCTGCAAAACGCAACCTTTCACTGTAACAAAAATATGCCTGGGTACCTTATCCAATATGATGAGCACCCAAAGTGGAAAATTCTGAAAATTCAAACTTTGAGTTCTTGCGGGCATTTCGTTGAGCACTGGTAGAAGAAAATCAAAACGAGATCAACTTCACTGGAGCTGCACTGTGCTGGCTCGCTCCAGCACTGTCGCCATGCTCTTTGACCTCTCCTCGATCGACTCCAGCTTCCCCAGCCCCGACCCAAGCCGTGAGAAGAGGAGGAAGGAGGAGAAACGCACCCAGGGCCCCCTCCCAGCAACCCTCTTCCCTGCACGACGCCGACCAGCTTGGAGGCGCCAGAGGAGACCCACAGCACTCCGCGGCCGAGCCATAACCCTCCCAGCACGCGAGCGTGGCCGCCGTGGCCGGAGAGACCGTCGAACGCAACCAGGACCCCCGAGCCGGCGAGCTTCTGGTCGCCTTGCTCCCGGCCTCCTGAGACTATAAATACCCCCTCCGATCAAACGAATCGACTCACCTCACTCCCCCCTACCTCCCAGACACTCTCGCTTAGCCCCGCTTGCACTAGTCCGTCGACGCCTGCAACTCCGGCGCAGTACTGGACGAGCGGAGCGCCGCCGCGATCGAACACCTGGAGGCCAGCTGCTGCCGGGAATCGGAGGAGGAGGAGCACCGCAGCCGACCCCGCGCGTCGCCATCAAGCTCTGCATCCTCTACGTCTCGCCCTCGCCGTCGAACGATCGTCGCTGCTCGCAGGTGAGCTTCCGCCGTGCTGAGGATGACGATGCACGTGAGCCGTCCGATCTTAATCCGACGCTAGCATACCGATTCGGGAATCGTTAAGTGAGCTGACATCGCGACCCCACCTGTCAGCTCCCCTTTTAATTCTTTTTCCCCGCGCGAAACGGTATGGGCAGGCCCGTTCGGGTTTGTTCTGAATCGGGCCCGGCTCGTTTCAAATTCGGTCCGTGTCGTTTTTAATTAATTTCCCGCCCGTTTCATTTATTTCAAATAAATTTCAGATGCTATTTTCAAACTTTAATTCCTAGAGTTTTACAAATCCAAATCCAGCAAATAAATATGCATTGGAAAGCTTATGAAATACTCTATCCAATAGTACTGGTTAGAATTCAAAATAAGTTAGGAATTAAATTAGATATGAATAGTGTGACCATAGCTTGTTTAATAATGAAAGTTTCTAGAAAATTATTTAAGCTATCAAAAATCATGAAAATTAAAATGTGAACTCACTAATGACCCCTCTTACTATTAGTCAACACTAATCTACCCCAAGCCCTATTAGTGTGACCCATTAGACCCTAAGCCAATCCTATTTGGTAGCATAAAATGATAGATCCCTACTTGCACACTTAGAATTAATTGCCCTCAATGCCAATTCACTTAGTGGATCCATCCCACTTGAACTTGTCTTAGTAACCCTAAATCAACACCAATGCTGCACAAGTGAACCACATATGCCACTTAGTAAAGAATCTAGCTTGCACACCTGGAGAAAAACTTAGAAGAAAGACTTACAATCCCACACCCTAAACATGCAACAGGAATGCTTTGGTTAGCAAACAAAGATGTGTGCTTGGTGTGTTGTTAGCTTGGTGAAGTGATGGTGTGCTTTGTGTTTATTCGTTATTAGACGCTAGTGTTGCCGAGGAGGATATTGGAGGGGATTATTATTATCAAGAAGAAGAAGAAAACCCCGGACACTTTGCCAACCAAGGCAAGCCATCTGTTGATTCATACTCCCCCTACCTAGTTTTAATATTGCATTCTACTTGTTTTAAGTAAATTGCATGATTGAATTGCTAGAGTAGAATGATAGAAGTGTAATGATGTCTTGATTATCAAGAGTATCAAGCTGAGTTTATCCAACCCTATTTAGTAATACTATCACTCAATGTAGTTGCTTAGTCGCTAATAAAAGTTGATGCTATCTCTGGAGGAATCCCATTTGAAAGGTGGTGACTTGAACTTGAAACTTGAAATGGGAGATTGCTCCTACATGATGGCTTTATAAAAGAAATTAATCTTGACTAAGAACTATGAAATATATTTCTCAAATGACAACGAGTGATGTACTATGGGAGCCAATTCTACCGTACGACCACATTACCCCTATATGGGAAGGGGCTTAATCCGTAGCTTGTTTATCTTAGTATGGGAGGCCTTGTATCAAAGATTCATGGAAGGACACCGCGAAACGGTTACTTCTTGACCAGGTGGATTCCACTAACCTGGCCTCCGGGATGGGCAGAACTAGAGGCGCCGGAGCGGGGTTCCGTATCCCGGGCTCTAGGGAAGGATCCTATACTAGGATGAGCAAGTGAAAGAGTTTGTTTGATTATCTGAACCTCGCATACTTTGTGTATGTCGAACCGTGGATTTCTCCCGGCAGATGTATCGAATCTTGTGGGTAAAGTGTACCCCTCTGCAGAGGTTTTGAAACTATTCGAATAGCCGCGTCCGCGGTCATGGACGATTGGCAAGCTGTACTTGACTTTTGTCAGGACTAAAAGTGACAATGGTGAACTTGATGAATGACTTGACTTGACATGTTGTTGACACTCTTGAAGCCCTCTTTAGATGGAACTTAGAGAACTAAATCTCTTTCCCATAAATGAACATTCTTGGGAAATAAACTAGCTTTTGCAAAAACAACTTAGTGCTTAGTCCACCATATCAACCTTGCATTTCTTCATCATTTCAATTATAAGATGGTTTGCGAGTGCATCCAATGTACTCACGGCTATGTCCCTGGCTATCAACTTGGCCAGACTATGGGGAGGAATACCAGGAGGAAGGGTATGAAGAAGAGTACCAGAACTAAGCTCGTCTCCGTGAGTCGCCATTGCCTGTAGGGAGAAGGCATGGGCCGAAGACGTTATTTCCGCTGCTATATTGTGTTGTAATATGACTTGGTCTATGTGACCATTGTATTTGGACTATCGTATTGTAAGAACTATGGAACTGAGTACCAACTACGTTATGTATATCGCAACAATGGTTCTGGGATTGCGGTGGAATACATAACGGGCACTTCGAATTTGTATCAAATTTGAGGTCGTCACAGAGACTCCGGGCAAGATGGCTCGATGGAGTGATCTTCAGGTTGAGGGTGTGCAGCTTGTCTTTGGTCAATGACCTGTGGGTGTTCAGCAGGTGAAGGCTCCACTTGTGTAGAGCATTGTCCTTCTCCTTCGGCCAAAAGGTGTCCCTCAATGGGCCGGAAGAATCTGACACCCATTCTTCTTATGGCTTGGGGAGGAATTTCGTCACCTACATTACGAACACCACTTTGTCCCACAAAGGAACCATTATCTTCATCGAACCTCACATTAAAAGTCGCTATAACATGCCCGGTGGACTTGCTATAGATCCTATAGGAATGTGAGTCCGAGGAGTAACCAACAAAGATACCCTCTAAAGCTTTAGAATCAAATTTTGACAAACGAACACCTTTCTTGAGATAGAAGCACTTACAACCAAATACCCGGAAGTACATGATGTTGGGCTTTCGTCCGGTAAGTATCTCATAAGGAGTCTTGTTCAAGTTCTTGCGGAGATAAAGCCGGTTGGTGGCATGGCATGCGGTATTAATAGCTTCGGCCCAAAAGTTGTATGGAGACTTGAACTCTGCCAACATAGTTCTTACCGCATCCATAAGAGTCCGGTTCTTACTCTCGGCAACTCCATTTTGTTGCGGGGTATATGCAGCGGAATATTAATGTTTGATACCCGCATCACTAAGAAACTCATTTAGGGAGTAGTTCTTGAACTCGGTGCCATTGTCACTTCTTATAGTCAATATGGTGGTATTGAATTGACGCTCAACTTCGGTGGTAAAGTCTTTGACGGTTTGTTGGGTCTCACTTTTGAACTCAAAGAAATAAACCCAAGTATATCTTGAATAGTCATCGACAATCACCAAGCAATACTTCTTGCCACCAAGACTTGCATAAGTGGGAGGTCCAAAGAGATCCATCTAAAGGAGTGATACGTCTCAAACATATCTATAATTTTTGATGCTCCATGCTTGTTTTTACACCATTTGCCTTGTGTTTCATTACACTTCATGGTGCTTTTATGTGATTTCCGGAACTAACCTACTAACAAGATGCCACAGTGCCAGTTCCCTGTTTTCTGTTGTTTTTGTGTTTCAGAAAAGCTACACGGGAAATATTCTTGGAATTGGACGAAATAAGTTCCAGAAGTCTTATTTTTCCCGGACGAAGGATGAGGACCAAACGGGAGCCGGAGAGGGGCCAGGGGCTGCCCACACAACACGGGGGCGTGGCCCAGCCCCTGGCCGCGCCCACCTATTGTGTGACCACCCTGGTCGCCTCCTAACGATGCCCCTTCGCCTATAAGTAGCCTCCCGACGGAAAACCCTAAATCAATCGGCGAAATTTCTAGAAGAGTTCCGCAGCTCCGCCGCCGCCGACGATGAATTTTAGGGGACAGAAGTCTCTGTTCCGGCACCCTGCTAGGATGGGGAAGTGCCCCCGGAGCCATCTCCATCGGTCTCCATCGCCGTCTCTGCCGTCTCCATCGACCTCACCGCCATATCCATCAACCTTGTTGTCTCCTATGATGAGGAGGGAGTAGTTCTCCCCCGGGGCTGAGGGCTCTACCGGTAGCTATGTGGTTCACCT
The DNA here is from genome assembly GCA_007115705.1 of Dactylis glomerata. NCBI lineage: Eukaryota > Viridiplantae > Streptophyta > Magnoliopsida > Poales > Poaceae > Dactylis > Dactylis glomerata. The sequence continues at coordinate 100,335 of QXEO01001422.1, read as the reverse complement.
CTCTCTCCCATGATGTGATCTTTATGTGATCGTAAGCTTTGTATCTAGTTGAATTGGTAGATGTTATTATTTAGATATTATGCTACTCCCGTGCTTTATATTTGTAATCTCCGGAGATACCTTGTATCATGGTGTGAAGGTGACAGTGTGTGCATCATGTGTGTCTTTTTGGTTAATGTCTCTATGAATTGTTGGTGTTTGTTGGAACCATCTAGTGCGTTCACGGTGACAGTGTGGGATAGTCTAGTTTGGGGAAATACGGACTTTGAGGAGTGCTTCATAGCCCTACGCATGATTAGTGTTTGTTTTCCATTGGAGAATTGTTTTGAGTTGCATATTGATGATAGTATCTATTGGTTCAATTATGTTATATTTTTTGGGAGTGTGTGATGGCACGGTGATGATGATGCCAGAAAACTTGATTGTATTTGATGGTGACAGAAAACTTGTTGGCTTGTAATAAATGATCGGCCAGTTGGGAAAACCCCAAGAGAAGGTATTCATGAATATAGCAGCAAGTTTTCCCTCAGTTATGAAACCAATGTAGTCAATCCAGGAGGAGGCAGACAAATGACTGAAGGTGATGCCCACTAGCTGCGTGATGCTCTAACAAGGGCGCCGTTAACGATAACTTGTTAGCGCGTCTTCAACCAGTAGCAACGTGGAACCTGCACACAATACAACCAAATACTTTGTTCCCAACTTACGATGAGGTTGTCAATCTCACCGGTTTGCTTGAAACAAAGGGTATGAGCGTATCGAGTGGAAAGTGATAATAGTATGCGAGTAAAGTAAACAGTGCGAGTAAAGTAAACAGGTGATAGCAATATAAAAGAAATAGGACCGGGGTCCATAGTTCACTAGTGGTGTCTCTCCATAAGATAAAATAATACATGCTGGGTAAACAAATTACAGTTGGGCAATTGATAGAATAAAGACAACGTGCATATGTCGAGAGGATCACTATGAGATTTACTCTGGGCATTACAACAAGATACATAGACCGCCATCCAACTGCATCTATGACTAATAATCCACTTGTCGCGAATCAATCCGGGAACTCCACAAGTATTAAGTTGCGAACAACAGATAATTGCATTAAGCAAAGTGTGTAATGTAAATAAAGCATATGCCCTGATATCCCACAAGTATAGGGGATCGTGTGTAGCCATTTCAATAAGTAAGAGTGTCGAACCCAACGAGGAGCTAAAGGTAGGATAAATATTCTCTCAAGTTCTATCAACCGCTGATACAACTCTATGCACACTAAACGTTTGCATCATCTAGGAAATAAAACTAGAGCAACAATATGGGTATGATGGATAGCTTTGCAAGATAATAAATATAAGAAAGTAATAGTTAGTGCTGTAGTAATAAAATATACTAAGTAACCATAAACTAACAGTACCATGAGTGTGGAAAAGTGGTGGTAATAGTGGTGGCTTTGCCTAAGTTCAATTAGTGAATAAATCGGATTCATTGTCTTCGATGCAGTTTTCTATGTGGGAGAGGCTAAATATACAAGCACTTCACTACTTGGAAATACAAGTACTATATGATTGGATTGTTAGCAAGCATTCGCAAATACTAACAATGCATTAAGGTTTCCCCAACCATAGCCTTAAGTTAATGGTCCTCTTACTCCCATACGTGCAACATTCCGGTTCGCGTCCTCAGGTTTCTGTCACTCCGGCAGAACTACCCCCTTCCTTGTGCACATACTACTAACCCTAAGATGTTTAATCCAAGCGCGCATAAATATAATGGACACCAAATGATAGTACCATATCAACATACAACTCTAATGAACCAAAGACATTCAACAAATCAATCTAAGAACAAATAAACTATGCAAACATGACATAGATCATAGGATAAATATTATAGCATCAAACACCATGTTTACATAGGATGGTACAGAGGTGTGTGGGAGGATGAACCACTGCATATGTGATGGAGATAGCGGTGAAGATGGTGGAGAGGAGCAGCAAGGGCGCGGGCGGCAGCGGCGTGGCAGCAGCGGCGCGGGCGGCGGCGCGGGGGACTCCTTCCCCACCGCCGGCATCATGGGGGAGCGCCACCCCTTAGCCCCCTTCCTTCATGGCTTCATGGGAGCCCTCCCCCATGGAGATGGCATCCATGGGGGAGGCTAAAACGTGGCTCTGGTGGCTGCAAATTCGTGGGTGGAGAGATCCCCCACGAGCTAGGGTTCCTCCCTTTATATAGTCTCTCGGATTCCCATCTCCCCATCTTGGGCCGCAATGGAGCGGGCTTATCTCAGTCGTCCGGACTCGGAATCAGGTGAATTTTATATCCAGAACGTTCGCCGTGAAATTCCCTACAACTTTGTAATTGAAAATGTTTCCGTTTGACGCCTTCTTCGACCCGTAACGTGACCATCTTCAAAAACATTTCTGTCACAGATTTCTGGAAAGTCCCAATTTGACTCCAACAAGGTTTCCACTTGTATTCTTGGTAATTCCTACACATCAAAGTGTAAAACAAGAACATTGTGCACTTTTGCAACTATTAGTAGGTTAGTCCAAATAAATTATAAAAGTGCCACAAAGTATAGACAAAACATATATCAATTGGTGTAAAACAAGCATGGAGCATCAAAAATTATAGATATATTTGCAACGTATCATGCCCTTGAGTATATGAATATTGTTTTCCCCCTAGTAGCAACAGCACATCTACAACCTTAGAGGTTTCTGTCACTCCCCCAGATTAAATAGAGGCATGAACCCACTATCGAGCATAAATACCCCCTCTTGGAGTCACTAGCAACTACTCGGCCAAGATAGCTACTAACAACGGAGAGCATGCAAGATCATAAACAACATAGAGATAACAAAAGATAATATTCAGTACTTCAACTCAATCATAACAACAATATTCATCGGATCCCAACAAACACAACATGTAGAATTACATAACGGTGATCTCAATCATGTAAGGCAGCTCATGAGATCTAAACATGAAGCACATAGTGGAGAAGACAACCATCTAGCTACTGCTATGGACCCATAGTCCAAGGTAGACTACTCACCCATCGCTCCCGAGGCAAGCATGGCGATGAAGAAGACCTCCGGTGGCGATTTCCCTCTCCGGCAGGGTGTCGGGAAGAACTTCTAGACCCTCCTGATCTTCGGGTCGACGACGGCGGCGGATCGCGATGTGTTCTGGAAAAGTGATCGGGTCCTTAGGTTTTTCCCGTCGGGGGGTCTTTATAGGCGAAGGGGCATCGTCGGGAGTGGACCGAGGCGGTCTCACACATAGGGGGTGCGGCCAGGGCCTGGGCCGCGCCGCCCTGTTGTGTGGGGCCCTCGTAGCCCCAGTCCGTCTCCTCTTCGGTTCTCTGGAAGCTTCGGTGAAATTCTGGGCGACTGGCTTTGGTTTCGTCCAATTCCGAGAATATTTCCCGTGTAACTTTTCTGAAACACAAAAACAGTAGAAAACAGGGAACTGGCACTGTGGCGACTTGTTAATAGGTTAGTTCCGGAAAATGCATAAAAGTGTCACGAAGTGTAACGAAAAATTAAGCAAATGGTGTAAAAACAAGCATGGAGCATCAAAAATTATGGATACCTTTGAGACGTATCAGCATCCCCAAGCTTAACTCCTGCTCGTCCTCGAGTAGGTAACTGATAACAAAAGAAATAATTTTGGAGGTGACATGCACCTACACAATCTTGATCATCTATGTAAGCATTGTGCGATGGGATCAAAAGAACTTAAAACATGGGCATGAAAGACATAATCTTGATAGAAGAAACTTAGCAACCATGTTATACCATGAAAATGAACACAAGCAAAAGATCATGAAAATGAAACAATGAAAGTCAAACGTGTGTTCAAATCATAAGGAAAACACATATAAATGGTTTTCAGCTTGTCCTTCATGGAGAGCAAAACATAAATGCATAGGACACCTTCAAGTTTAAGTGGGCGACTAGATACAAATAATTTAAGAACAAGTGAAACCATGATCATGAATCAATCAATGAAAACTTTGGGACAATGCACATTATACTCAGAATGACAACTATGCTCTCTTAATGGTGCATAAATATAGAAGGTGGTGACTCAACATAAAAGTAAAAGAAAGGCCATTCGCGGAGGGAAGCAGTGATTGCAAGTTTTATAAACCTTCAAAAATTATGGTACTTACCGGCTTTGAGCTCTCATTGCCCCCATCATAAGCATCTTGAATGGTTAAAGTTAATGCGAGAACACTGATACGTCTCCAACGTATCTATAATTTTTGATGCTCCATGCTTGTTTTTACACCATTTGCCTAATGTTTCGTTACACCTTGTGGCACTTTTATGCATTTTTCGGAACTAACCTACTAAGAAGTCGCCACAGTGCCAGTTCCCTGTTTTCTGCTGTTTTTGTGTTTCATAAAAGCTACACAAGAAATATGCTCGGAATTGGACGAAACAAAAGCCAAACATCCAGAAATCCACCAAAGCTTCCAGAGAACCGAAGAGGAGATGGAGTGGGGCCACGAGGGCCCCACACACCAGGGCGGCGCGGCCCAGCCCTGGCCACGCCCCCTATGTGTAAGGGCACCTCGGTCCACTTCTGACGATGCCCCTTCGCCTATAAAGACCCCCCAACGGAAAAAATCTAAGAACCCGATCAATTTTCTAAAACACATCGCGATCCGCCACCGCCGTCGACCCGAAGATTGGGAGGGTCCAGAAGCTCTTCCTGGCACCCTGCCGGAGAGGGGAATCGCTACCGGAGGTCTTCTTCATTGCCATGCTTGCCTTCGGAGCGATGGGTGAGTAGTCTACCTTGGACTATGGGTCCATAGCAGTAGCTAGATGGTTGTCTTCTCCACCATGTGCTTCATGTTTAGATCTCATGAGCTGCCCTACATGATTGAGATCACCGTTATGTAATTCTACATGTTGTGTTTGTTGGGATCCGATGAATATTGGTGTTATGATTGAGTTGCTATACTGAAATATATCTTATGTTATCTCTATGTTGTTTATGATCTTGCATGCTCTCCGTTGTTAGTAGCTATCTTGGCCGAGTAGTTGCTAGTAACTCCAAGAGGGGGTATTTATGCTCGATAGTTGGGTTCATGCCTCTATTTAATCTGGGGGAGTGACAGAAATCTCTAAGGTTGTAGATGTGCTGTTGCCACTATGGAGAAAACAACATTCATATGCTCGAGGGCATATGCTTTGTTTACATTACACACTTTGCTTAATGCAATTATCTGTTGTTCGCAACTTAATACTCATGGGGTGTTCGGATGATATCCCCGTGAGTGGATTATTAGTCATAGATGCAGTTGGATGGCGGTCTATGTATTTTGTTGTAATGCCTAGAGTAAATCGCATAGTGATCTTCTTGACATATCATGTTATCTTTATTCTATCAATTGCCCAACTGTAATTTATTTACCCAGCATGTGTTATTTATCTTATGGAGAGACACCACTAGTGAACTGTGGATCCCGGTCCTATTTCCATCATATTGCTATCACCTGTTTACTTTACACGCACTGTTTACTTTACTCGCATACTTCTACAGTTTTCCACTCGATACGCTTATACCCTTTGTTTCAAGCAATCCGGTGAGATTGACAACCTCATCGCAAGTTGGGAACAAAGTATTTGGTTGTGTTGTGTGGAGGTTCCGCGTTGCTATTGGTTGAAGACGAGTCAACAAGTGTCATAAATGGCGCCCTTGTTGGAGTGTTATTAGGCCAGTGGGCATCACCTTCAATCGTTTGTCTGCTCCTCTCCTGATCGATAAACCTTGGTTTCTAACTGAGGGAAAAGCTTGCTGCTGTGCTCATCATACCTTCCGCTTGGGGTTCCCCAACTGACTGGTTATAATCATCATCATCAACTACACGCCAGCCATCAAGCCCTTTTCTGGCACCGTTGCCGGGGAGGAAGTAGAAGACTTCTGCGAGGGGAGTTTTTCACGCACACATCCTTTACTTTGTTTTATAGTTTTGCTTTACTTTATTTATTTTACTTGCATTGTTTTTTATCAAAAACCCCAAAAAAAATCGAATCCTTGATAGTTGTTTTTACTTGTCTACTTTTAGTTTTGCTGAAATGGCTAATCCTAAAAATACCAAGTTGTGTGACTTTACTAGCACGAACAATAGTGATTTTATCTGCACTCCTATTGTGCCACCTGCTCCTGCTGCAAACTTTTATGAGATTAAGCCTGCTTTATTGAACCTTTTTATGAAAGAGCAATTTTCTGGTGCCAGTACTGAAGATGATGCAGCTCATCTCAACAATTTTGTTGAGCTATGTGAGATGCAGAAATATAAGAATGTAGAAAGTGATATTATTAAGCTCAAGTTGTTTCCTTTTTTTTAGAGGAAAAGCTAAAGATTGGTTGCTATCTTTGACTAAGAATATTATTGATTCATGGGCTAAGTGTAAGGATGCTTTCATTGGTAGATATTATCCGCCTGCTAAAATTATATCTTTGCGTAGCAATATTATGAAGTTTAGTCAATTTGATAATGAACATGTTGCTCAAGCTTGGGAAAGAATGAAATCTACGATAAAGAATTGCCCCACTCATGGACTGACTACTTGGATGATTGTCCAAACTTTTTATGTAGGACTGAATTTTTCTTTGAGGAACCTATTGGACTCAGCTGCTGGAGGCACTTTTATGTCCCTTACCTTGGGCGCCGCAACAAAGCTTCTTGACAACATGATGGTAAATTATTCCGAATGGCACACCGAGAGAGCTCCACAAGGTAAGAAGGTAAATTCTATTGAGGAAACCTCTTCCTTGAGTGATAAGATTGATACCATTATGGCTATGCTTGCTAATGATAGAACTCATGTTGATCCTAATAATATTCCTTTAGCCTCTTTGGTTTCTCAAGAAGAGCATGTTGATGTGAACTTCATTAGAAACAATAATTTTAACAACAATGCTTATAGGAACAATTTTGCTAGTAACAATTATAGGCCGTATCCTTCTACCAATGGTAATGGTTATGGTAATCCTTATGGTAATTCCTCCAACAACACTAGGGCCGCACCCTCTGAACTTGAAGTCATGCTCAAAGACTTCATGGTAAAACAATCTGCTTTTAACAAGTCTGTTGAGGAAAAGTTAGGAAAAATTGATATTCTTGCTTCTAAAGTTGATAGCCTTGCTCATGATGTTGAACTTCTGAAATTAAAAGTGTTGCCTAATGATGTGAAAGAGAACAATGTTTTTGTTACTGCTAATGCTATTCAAGTTGGAATTGATGAAAATGTTAGATTGTTAGCAGAATTGCATGCTAGATGGGAAAGAGAGGATGAGATTGCTAGGAATATGAAAGTTTGTACTATTACTACCTCTAATGATGTTACTCCTAATGCTAGCAATCCTCTTACTTTGATTGGTGTAGAGAAAACTCCCACTCCTTGTGTTAAAAAGCCTAAAACTGCCAAAACTTTTTCTCAAAAGAGTGCTAAAAATTTTCGGAGTGTAGGAGATGATAAATCTATTTCCTTTAATGATTTTGATGTTGATGGCTGCAATATATCTGAAGTAATTTTGTTCTTGCAAAAGCTTGCTTTGACTCCCAATGCTAGTTCTTTAAATATTGCTTTTACTAAGCATATTACCAATGCTCTCATGAAAATTAGGGATGAAAAATTGCAACAAAAAGCTTCTTTTCCCAAGAAGTTAGAAGATGGTTGGGAACCCATCATTGATATGCATGTTAATGGTTTTTCTTGCCATGCTTTATGTGATCTAGGTGCTAGTATTTCTATCATGCCTAGAAAGATTTATGATATGCTTGACTTACCACCGCTTGAAAAATATTATTATGATGTTCCTATTTCTGATGTTGCTAAGAAGAAACCTTTGGGAAAGATTAATGATGTTCTTATTATGGTTAACAATAACCTTGTTCCCGTTGATTTTCTTGTTATGGATGTTGAATGCCATGCTTCATGTCCTATTATTTTGGGAAGACCCTTTCTTCGAACTGTAGGTGCCATCATTGATATGAGAGAAGGCACCATCAAATATCAATTCCCACTAAATAAAGGTATGGAACACTTCCCTAGGAAAAGAAAGAAATTACTTTTTGACTCTATTCTTAGAGCAAATTATGAGCTTGATGCTTCATCACTTGATGTTACTTGATTCACAATTTTCTGCGCCTAGCTCAAAGGCGTTAAAGAAAAGCACTCTTGGGAGATAACCCAATGTTTTCTTTTCAATACTTTTTCTTTTATTTGAGTCTTGGAAGTCATTACTACCGTAATGATCTCTCCTTATCATTTTTATTTCATTGTTGTGCCAAGAGAAGCCTCTAATTTGAGTAAGGTAAAGATTTGGGGATGTTGCTGTCCTGAAACTGTTTTCGGTGCTGCACCGTAAAAATTCGTGAACATTCTCTGTATATCTTTTGGACCTACGATGTCTTGTGCATATGCCCCAGGTTATATACAAACTTTCATTAGTTGAACACTTTTTGATTTGAGCAACAGAAAACCCCTTTAAAAATCGGCCTTTATCAGCTGTTCTGTTTTGACAGATTTCTGCCACTATTCGTTTTTGCCGCTTTATCGCTTTCTTTTCGAGTTCTTTTGATCACGGAACTTTTGGGGAAGTTGCTACAGTAGTATATACTTTATATGTGGTGGTTTTGGGTTGAAACCTGAAGCAAAATAGGTTGATTATATGTTATGCTTACACTAATGTTGCTAATAGATTTGTGTTTAGTTTTGTATGAAGGAAGTTTTCAAGTGTAGGGATTGGAGAATGATGAGATGAGTTGAAGAATGGACAAAAGCTCAAGCTTGGGGATGCCCATGCATCACCCCAAGAAATATCCAAGAAGTACAAGCGTCAAAGCTTGGGGATGCCCCCGAGGCACCCCTTCTTCATCGGTAAAAATCAGGTCACCTTTCAAGACACTATATTTTTATTGCTTCATGCACTATGTGTTTTTCTTGGAGCGTCAGTTGTTTTAGTTTTCATAATTAGTTTTGTTTTGTTTGCTGCAATAAATGGTTGGACCCCAACAAATTTCTTTTGGAGAAGTTGCCTTGCTTTTCATTTGCCAAGAACGCTCTAGTTTTCACTCTTATCAAAAACCGAGTGTTCCTCTTTTTCTGCTACTGCTTTTGGTTTTCGTTTTCGCCTTGATTTGCGTTTAGATCTTTGTGGCACTTTTATGCATTTTCCGGAACTAACCTACTAACAAGTCGCCATAGTGCCAGTTCCCTGTTTTCTACTGTTTTTGTGTTTCAGAAAAGCTACACGGGAAATATTCTCGGAATTGGACGAAACAAAAGCCAAACATCCAGAAATCCACCGAAACTTCCAGAGAACCGAAGAGGAGATGGAGTGGGGCCATGAGGGCCCCACACACCAGGGCGGCACGGCCTAGCCCCTGGCCGCGCCCCCTATGTGTGAGGGCACCTCGGTCCACTTCTGACGATGCCCCTTCGCCTATAGAGACCCCCCGACGGAAAAAACCTAAGAACCCGATCAATTTTTCAGAACACATCGCGATCCGCCGCCGCCATTGTCTCGAAGATCGGGAGGGTCCAGAAGCTCTTCCTGGCACCCTACCGGAGAGGGGAATCTCTACCGGAGGTCTTCTTCATCGCCATGCTTGCCTCTGGAGCGATGAGTGAGTAGTCTACCTTGGACTATGGGTCCATAGCAGTATCTAGATGGTTGTCTTCTCCACCATGTGCTTCATGTTTAGATCTCATGAGCTGCCCTACATGATTGAGATCACCGTTATGTAATTCTACTTGTTGTGTTTGTTGGGATCCGATGAATATTGGTGTTATGATTGAGTTCCTATACTGAAATATATCTTATGTTATCTCTATGTTGTTTATGATCTTGCATGCTCTCCGTTGTTAGTAGCTATCTTGGCCGAGTAGTTGCTAGTAACTCCAAGAGGGGGTATTTATGCTCGATAGTTGGGTTCATGCCTCTATTTAATCTGGGGGAGTGACAGAAACCTCTAAGGTTGTAGATGTGATGTTGCCACTAGGGAGAAAACAACATTCATTTGCTCGAGGGCATATTCTTTGTTTACATTACACACTTTACTTAATGCAATTATCTGTTGTTCGCAACTTAATACTCATGGGGTGTTCAGATGATATCCCCGTGAGTGGATTATTAGTCATAGATGCAGTTGGATGGCGGTCTATGTATTTTGTTGTAATGCCCAGAGTAAATCGCATAGTGATCTTCTTGACATATCACGTTATCTTTATTCTATCAATTGCCCAACTATAATTTGTTTACCCAGCATGTGTTATTTATCTTATGGAGAGACAACACTAGTGAACTGTGGAACCCGGTCCTATTTCCATCATATTGCTATCACCTGTTTACTTTACACGCACTGTTTACTTTACTCGCATACTTCTACTGTTTTCCACTCGATACGCTCATACCCTTTGTTTCAAGCAAACCGGTGAGATTGACAACCTCATCGCAAGTTGGGAACAAAGTATTTTGTTGTGTTGTGTGCAGGTTCCGCGTTGCTATTGGTTGAAAACGAGTCAACAAGTGTTGTAAACGGTGCCCTTGTTGGAGTGTTATTAGGCCAGTGGGCATCACCTTCAGTCGTTTGTCTGCTCCTCTCCTGATCGATAAACCTTGGTTTCTAACTGAGGGAAAATCTTGCTGCTGTGCTCATCATACCTTCCGCTTGGGGTTCCCCAACTGACTGGTTATAATCATCATCATCAACTACACGCCAGCCATCTAACACTTATGCTGCATATGCTTGACAAATCATAAGTTGAAAACCTCGTGTCCCGTGAATATGAGTACCCAAACCTCATGCTACTTTACTTAGAGTCCCAAGCAAGCTCTTGTCATTGTAAGTATACACGTATCATCGAGAACTGCCAACAGGGTACCTCTGTGCCCGATGACATGGAACAAGCCCACATCAAAATGACAGGACAAGCAGACAATGAACACCTCGACATCTCTTTTATTTACCATTTGTATAGCTTTTTATTTTGAGATGCGTCGTCGAATGTCCACTATGGGCATGCTGCAAATTTCCATCATGAATTATGCATGGCTTAGATTGGAGGCCCAGGCGTTTCTCTAACACATATACAAACTCCATGATCCTGCAAGATTCCCAATTCATTTCACACCGCGAGTATCCATAAACAAAAGATCACGATATCAACTCAAATAAGAAGTGCAATGTTGAAAGCTTGCCCCATTATTGCATGGCTCGGCTAATTCCCAACTTACAACTTGCAAGCACAAAAACTCAACATAAGAGACCACAATGTCAAAATTTTAAAACGAGAAAAGTAAAGTGTGCCATCCGGTTCGTGAGAGCTTTACTGACCAATTTTCGCATAACACCAAAAAGATTTTAATTTGAAGGGTAGATTAAAGCAAGTCAAATGTACTTTGGAATAGCAAATTGCTAATAGGTATGTATGGTGGACACTTTGGCAAACTTGGTTTTTAGGAGTTGGATGCACGAGTAGAGCTCATACTCAGTACAAAACAAGGGCTAGCAAAAGACTGGGAGCGACCAACTAAGAGAGCAATAACGGACATAATCATGCATAGCGACAAAGCGACATTAAAAGAAGCATAAGATGGCATCAAAAGTCAAAAACTAAATGCTCATAGAGGCAATGGCGACTTTGTATGAGTCTAACATGTGTGAGCATGCGCCAAGTCAACCCAAATAAAGCATCAAGGAGAAAACCAAAATAATGCTTCCAAACGATAAAAACAACGCATGATTTTTTCAAAGGCTCATTAAGCAATCTCAGTTATTTGAGACAAGTCATGCTACAGCAAAACCACTAAGCATACTATCAAAAATACATCAAGCACAGCATGCAAAAGCCTAAGCCGCAGTCTACACAAGCTCCTTCTAGTACCACTTTTCTACATAAAGCTTTTTCTCTTTTCCAACACCATTCAAACTTTTTATAAACACCTCTTTTGATGAAAACCAATAAAGACCAGAGGCAAAAATACACCTTGATGAAAATATATAACAAGATCTGAACACAAATCAAGGCGAAAATCGAAAACAAAACGCAGTTCTAGAAAAAGAAGAACACTCGTTGAACGATAAGAGTGAAAAACGGAGTGTTCTTGGCAAATGAAAAGCAAGGCAACTTCTCCAAAAGGAATTTGTTGGGGTCCAACCATTTATTACAGCAAACAAAACTAAACAAAACTGAAAACTAAAACAACTGATGCTCCAAGAAAAACGCATAATGCATGAAGCAATAAAAATATAGTGTTTTGAAAGGTGACCTGATTTTTGCCGATGAAGAAGGGGTGCCTCAGGGGCATCCCCAAGCTTTGACGCTTGTACTTCTTGGATATTTCTTGGGGTGATGCATGGTCATCCCCAAGCTTAAGCTTTTGTCCATTCTTCAACTCATCTCATCACTCTCCGATCCCTACACTTGAAAACTTCCTTCATACAAAACTAAACACAAATTTATTAGCAACATTAGTGTAAGCATAACATACAATCAACCTCTTTTTATTCAGGTTTCAACCTAAAACCACCACATATAAAGAATATACTACTGTAGCAACTTCCCCAAAAGTTCCGTGATCAAAAGAACTCAAAAGAAAGCGATAAAGCGGCAAACATAAATATTGGCAGAAATCTGTCAAAACAGAACAGCTGACAAAGTTCGAATTTTTGAGGGGTTTTTTGTTGCTCAAATCAAAAAGTGTTCAACTAATGAAAGTTTGGATATAACCTGGGTCATATGTACAAGAAATCGCAGGTCCAAAAGATATACAGAGAATTTTCATGAATTTTTACGGTGCAGCACCGAAAACAGTTTCAGGACAGCAACATCCCCAAATCTTACCTCGCTCAAATTAGATGCTTCTCTTGGCACAGCAACGAAATAAAAAGGATAAGGAGAGGTTATTATAGTAGTAATAACTTCCAAGACTCAAATAAAAGAAAAATAACTGAATGTAAAAACATTGGGTTATCTCCCAAGAGTGCTTTTCATTAACGCCTTTGAGCTAGGCGCAGAAAATGCGAATCAAGTAACATCAAGTGTTGAAGCATCAAACTCATAATTTGCTCTAAGAATAGAGTCAAAAAGCAATTTCTTTCTCTTTCTAGGGAAGTGTTCCATACCTTTCTTGAGTGGGAATTGATATTTGATGGTGCCTTCCCTCATATCAATGATGGCACCTACAGTTCGAAGAAAGGGTCTTCCCAAAATAATAGGACATAAAGCATGGCATTCAACATCTGTAACAAGAAAATCAACGGGAACAAGGTTATTGTTAACCATAATAAGAACATCATTAATCCTTCCCAAAGGTTTCTTCTTAGCAACATCAGCAATAGGAACATCATAATAACACTTTTCAAGCGGTGGTAAATCGAGCATATCATAAATCTTTCTAGGCATAATAGAAATACTAGCACCTAGATCACATAAAGCATGGCAATCAAAACCATTAACATGCATATCAATGATGGGTTCCCAACCATCTTCTAACTTCTTGGGAATAGAAGCTTTTTGCTTCAACTTTTCATCCCTAATTTTCATGAGAGCATTGGTAATATGCTTAGTAAAAGCAACATTTAAAGAACTAGCATTGGGAGTCAATGCAAGCTTTTGCAAGAACAAAATAACTTCAGATATTTTGCTGCCATCAACATCAAAATCATTAAAGGAAATGGAGCTATCATCTCCTACACTTCGAAAAATTTCAGCACTCTTTTGAGAAAAAGTTTTAGCAGTCTTAGGCTTTTTAACACAAGGAGTGGGAGTTTTCTCTACACCAATCAAAGTAAGAGGATTGCTAGCATTAGGAGCAACATCATTAGAGGTAGTAATGGTACATACCTACATCTCTCTAGCCATCTCATCTTCTCGTTCCCACCTCTCATGCAATTCTGCTAGCATCCTAACATTTTCATCAATTCTAACTTGGATAGCATTAGCAGTAGCAAAAGGATCAGGCTTAGCGGACATTCTGTTAACCAAAGAATATTGCACATTAGACAAATATAAAATATCGGTTTCAGCTTTGGAAACCTTAGCTTGTAACTCAGGAATAGCCTTGTTCAAATTTTCAAGTTGATGACTAATAGTCCTCAACAGAGCTGATTGCTCTTCCATAGTCTTGGTGAAAGCCCTGTTCTGCTCATATTGCACCTGCATAAAATTCTTGGTAGCCTTTTCATGTTCAAAAATTCTTTCTTCACTAGACATTTTAGGTCTACCAAGATAGCTATTATCACCATTAGAAGGAAACGGCCTATAGTTGTTACTAGCAAAATTGTTCCTATAAGCATTGTTGTTAAAATTATTATTTCTAACGAAGTTTACATCAACATGCTCTTCTTGAGCAACCAAAGAGGCCAAAGGAACATTATTAGGATCTACATGAGTCCTATCATTAGAAAGCATAAGCATAATAGCATCAATCTTATCACTCAAGGAAGAGGTTTCCTCAACAGAATTTACCTTCTTACCTTGTGGAGCTCTCTCGGTGTGCCATTCAGAGTAATTTACCATCATATTGTCGAGAAGCTTTGTTGCGGCGCCCAAGGTAAGGGGCATAAAAGTGCCTCCAACAGCTGAATAATGTAGGTTCCTCGAAGAAAAATTCAGTCCTGCATAAAAAGTTTGAACAATCATCCAAGTAGTCAGTCCATGAGTGGGACAATTCTTTATCATAGATTTCATTCTTTCCCAAGCTTGAGCAACATGTTCATTATCAAACTGACTAAACTTCATAATATTGCTATGCAAAGCTATAATCTTAGCAGGAGGATAGTATCTACCAATAAAAGCATCCTTACACTTAGCCCATGAATTAATACTATTCTTAGTCAAAGACAGCAACCAATCCTTAGATTTCCTCTCAAAGAAAAAGGAAACAACTTAAGCTTAATAATATCACTTTCAACATCCTTATATTTCTGCATCTCACATAGCTCAACAAAATTGTTGAGATGAGCTGCAGCATCTTCAGTACTAGCACTAGAAAATTGCTCTTTCATAACAAGGTTCAACAAAGCAGGCTTAATCTCATAAAAAATTGCAGCAGGAGCAGGTGGCGCAATAGGAGTGCAGATAAAATCACTATTATTCGTGCTAGTAAAGTCACACAACTTGGTATTTTCAGGAGTAGCCATTCTAGCAAACTAAAAGCAGACAAGTAAAAACAACTACAAAGGATTCTAATTTTTTTGGGTTTTTGATAAAACGATGCAAGTAAAAATAGCGTAAAGCAAAACTTAAAACAAAGTAAAGGATGTGCGTGCGAAAACTCCCCTTGCAAAAGTCTTCTTCCTCCTCGGCAACGGCACCAGAAAACTTGTTGATGGCGCGGTGATGATGATGCCAGAAAACTTGATTGTGTTTGATGGTGCCAGAAAACTTGTTGGCTTGCAGTAAATGACCGGCCAGTTGGGAAAACCCCAAGAGAAGGTTTTGATGAATATAGCAGCAAGTTTTTCCCTCAGTTATGAAACCAAGGTAGTCAATCCAGGAGGAGGTAGACAAACGACTGAAGGTGATGCCCACTAGCTGCGTGATGCTCTAACAAGGGCGCCGTTAACAATAACTTGTTAGCGCGTCTTCAACCAGTAGCAACGTGGAACCTACACACAACACAACCAAATACTTTGTTCCCAACTTACGATGAGGTTGTCAATCTCACCGGTTTGCTTGAAACAAAGGGTATGAGCGTATCGAGTGGAAAGTGATAATAGTATGCGAGTAAAGTAAACAGTGCGAGTAAAGTAAACAGGTGATAGCAATATAAAGGAAATAGGACCGGGGTCCACAGTTCAGTAGTGGTGTCTCTCCATAAGATAAAAATAATACATGTTGGGTAAACAAATTACAGTTGGGCAATTGATAGAATAAAGACAACGTGCATATGTCGAGAGGATCACTATGAGATTTACTCTGGGCATTACAACAAGATACATAGACCGCCATCTAACTGCATCTATGACTAATAATCCATTTGTGGCGAATCAATCCGAGAACTCCACAAGTATTAAGTTGCGAACAACAGATAATTGCATTAAGCAAAGTGTGTAATGTAAACAAAGCATATGCCCTTGAGCATATGAATGTTGTTTTCCCCCTAGTAGCAACAGCACATCTACAACCTTAGAGGTTTCTGTCACTCCCCCAGATTAAATAGAGGCATGAACCCACTATCGAGCATAAATACCCCCTCTTGGAGTCACTAGCAACTACTCGGCCAAGATAGCTACTAACAACGGAGAGCATGCAAGATCATAAACAACATAGAGATAACAAAAGATAATATTCAGTACTTCAACTCAATCATAACACCAATATTCATCGGATCCCAACAAACACAACATGTAGAATTACATAACGGTGATCTCAATCATGTAAGGCAGCTCATGAGATCTAAACATGAAGCACATGGTGGAGAAGACAACCATCTAGCTACTGCTATGGACCCATAGTCCAAGGTAGACTACTCACTCATCGCTCCGGAGGCAAGCATGGTGATGAAGAAGACCTCCGATGGTGATTCCCCTCTCCGGCAGGGTGCCGGGAAGAGCTTCTGGACCCTCCTGATCTTCGGGTCGACGGCAGCCGCGGATCGCGATGTGTTCTGGAAAAGTGATCGGGTCCTTAGGTTTTTCCCGTCGGGGGGTCTTTATAGGCGAAGGGGCATCGTCAGGAGTGGACCAAGGCGGTCTCACACATAGGGGGCACGGCCAGGGCCTGGGCCGCGCCGCCCTGTTTTGTGGGGCCCTCATGGCCCCACTCCGTCTCCTCTTCGGTTCTCTGGAAGCTTCGGTGAAATTCTGGGCGACTGGCTTTGGTTTCATCCAATTCTGAGAATATTTCCTGTGTAACTTTTCTGAAACACAAAAATAGCAGAAAACAGGGAACTGGCACTGTGGCGACTTGTTAATAGGTTAGTTCCGGAAAATGCATAAAAGTGCCAGGAAGTGTAACGAAACACTAAGCAAATGGTGTAAAAACAAGTATGGAGCATCAAAAGTTATGGATACGTTTGAGACGTATCAGTGTGTCCACTAGTGAAAGTATGATCCCCAGGCCTTATTTCCAAGCATTGCACACCGTTTACTTTATGTTTATTACATGTTTGCTCGCAACGATACTTATTTCAGATTACGTTTACTACTCATAATCATCACTACTACTTGTATTTCACTATCTCTTCGCTGAACTAGTGCACCTATACATCTGACGAGTGTATTGGGTGTGTTGGGGACACAAGAGACTTTCTGTATCGTAATTGCAGAGTTGCTTGAGAGGGATAGCTGACCTGCTCCTCCCTGAGTTCGATAAACCTTGGGTGATCCACTTAAGGGAAACTTGCTGCTGCTCTACAAACCTCTGAATTTGGAGGCCCAACACTATCTACAAGAACAGCCGCGTGCGTAGACATCAAGGAGCTCCAAGCACCTCTTGGAAGATATAATAGTCTTGCTTGGATGGCTAGTTTCATGCATCTTCCCTTCAATACAAGTCCTACAAACATGATCTTTGGCAAAAGAAACATCCTTTAGTCCGAGTATGTGGCCGTCGGTGTAGAGATTTTGCAAAGCTCTCATATTGACCTGGGCTAACCAGCGATGCCAAAGCCATCCCACGTCGGCCTTAGCAATTAGGCATATCGCGGCCGTAGTGGGTTTCTCCGAGAAGTCCACCACATACAAGCCGTTCTTGACATACCCAACAAAGGCAACCTTGAGAGTCTTACTCCACATGACGACCACAATGTCAACATCAAAATATGTGGCATAGCCCATAGTAGCAAGTTGACGAACGGAAAGTAAATTATAACCAATGGTTTCGACAAGCATGACATTCACTAGGGATACGTCTGGAGTGATCACCACCTTACCGAAACCAAGTACCTTAGAGGATGATTTATCACCGTAAGAGACCGTGACATTTGAAGTATTTGGCATTAATTCTTCCACAATATTCTTGCTTCCGGTCATGTGGCTTGTGGCACCACTATCAATGATCCATTTTTCTCCCCCGGAAGCAATGTCCTACAAGAGGTCAATTCTTGGATTTAGGTCCCCATTTTTGGATGGGTCCTCTTTTGTTAGTCACAAGAATCTTAGGTACCCAAATAGCATATTCAATATAACCATCATAGGGACCAACATATTTAGCATAGACATCACCATAATAATCTCTGAGAAGCACATAATGAGGATTATATTTCCCTGCAAAATTATTATGTGTAGGGCCGGAGACTCCGGCCTTGGGGACCAGAGACTCCAAGCTAGATGAACCAGCCGGAGACTCCAGACCCTTTGACCCGGAGACTCCGCTCTCCTCGATTTTCTTCTTCTTTCCATTCAGCTCCTCCCACTCCTCCTCTGTGTAACAAATATCAAAAGGGACATGAGGAGTAGGAGCAGTAGCTGGCTTCTTCTTCTTCTTCTTCTTTGAGGGCTCGGCGACCAATCCGAGATTCCCTTTCTTTGAGGACTCGGCAACAAACCCGAGGCCCTCCTTACCCTTGATCATTCTTTGATTGTTCAAGAGATCATTGAGATTCTTCTCTCCTTGAATGCAAGTGGCAAGGCCCTTAGCAAGTTCGGCCTTCAACCTATTGTTCTCCTTAATGATATCACTATGACCACATATAGAGTTAGAAGAACAAGGAACTTCAATAACTTGCATTGGTGAGACTTTAGATTGTTCAATAGTTAGTTGGATTTGAAGTTGCTCATGGATCTTAGTGAGACTAGAGAATTTTCCCTCCAAAGCCTTGTGGGCTTCTTCAAGCTTCTCAAACTTCTCACAGAGATCATTATGACCAACGTCAAATTCAAATTTCTCCTTTTTAAGCAACTTGACCATAGCAAGAGCATGGTCACGTTCTTTAGTGAGTTTAGACAAGTTTAGATTATGAGACTCCTCTAGTCCCAACACTTTCTCCTCTAAAGAGGCTCTCAAGTTTTGCTCTTCTTCGAGCTCAATGGATAGAGAGCCAATATCATCGGCGGCTAACCTTTCAAACTCCTCCTTCTCCTTGATGGTGTCACGGGCCTCACCTAATTGACACATTAGTGTCTCAACATATACCTTGGTTTGCCCCTTCATGTTAGCAATAAATTCATCACAAGAAACTAGTTCTTTCTTAATCTTAAGACTACTCACATCATCCATAGATATAGACTTGGAATGAGATGATGAAGGAGTAGGTGATGATGTTACCTCCGAGGCCTTAGCCATGAGACACTTGTGGTTGGTGATGATGACATTCTCATTTTGTGAGTTGAAGAGGGATGTAGATGGAGTAGAGACAATAGCAATGGCGGCCATTTCCCCATTCTCTTCATCTTTGGAGTCATCATCATCATCGGTCCTGGAGTCATACTCTTATTGACCAACTAACAACTTTTCTCCTTTCTTCTTGTCCTCCTTGTTCTCATGCTTCTTGGAGGAGTAAAATTTGGAAGACCGGCGCTTGGGAATGAGCCGTACTCCATGGTCCTCCTTGTTATCGTAAGGACATTCGGCAATGAAGTGCTTGATTCCTCCACAATTGTAGCAATGCCTCACTTTGGAGTCACTACTCTTCCTTGGAGATGGCTTGAACTTGGATCCCTTGAACTTGTGCTTGTTGGCATCCCAAAAGGCATTTGTGGTGAGAGCCAAATGTTCATTGAGAGCATACTTGGCATCCTCCGGTGACCAATACTCTCTTTCACACACTTCTTCTTCTTCTTCTACATCTTCTTGCTTATAAACCACCTTGGCCTTGAGAGCAAGATTGTGGACTCCTTGTCCGGCTAGGACCCGAGCCCTAGTCTCTTCCGCATTCTTCTTCAAGATAGTCAAGGCGGTGAACTCGCAAAGAACTTCATTTGAGGTCATACGCCCAAAGTCCGGTCTTGAACGGATGATCTCAGACCGGATGGGTTCTCTTGGGTTGATGGAGTTTATGAACATACGCTTGATGTAGTCGTCTCCATTGTATTTGCACGCAAATCCGGTCAAGGCCGTCGCAAGAGCCCAGATCCTTTGGTACATCTCATCAGGGTCTCATTATCTCTCATAATAAAACCCCTCTCTTCACTCTTGAGCTCATCAAACTTGGAGGACCGAATGCTCTCGTTCCCAACAAAGAGCATAGTGAGATAGTCCCATACTTCCTTGGCGGTGCTCAAGTTGTTGATGTGTGCCGCATGAGTATCCGGCATGGCTTGTTGGAGGAGATGCTTGGCGGTGGCATTGAGTTGCTCATCAACATCTTTCCTTCCGGTCAAGTTGAGAGGATCATGAGGTGCAAAACCATTTTGTATGACCCTCCACAAATGAGTAGAAGAGCTAGAAATATGAGATTTCATTAGTCCTTGCCATTTAATAAAATTGTGAGAATCAAGCTTTGGAGGAGATGCCATGTTGTTAATGTGTGGCATAGGATAATGGACCGGTAGAGTGGAGTAAGTGCTTGGGGGTGGAATGGAAGCACCCTTTGCCAGACCATCATTTTCCTTAGGTGGTGCACCTTTATTCTCGGCGGAGGTAGAGCCATTGTTAGGTGGCTTTACCTTTGCCAAGGAGAGATCCACACTAGGTGTGGTGTTTGGGTCGGTGAGCCCGGGGGATCTTTTCCCGAAATACTCCTCAAACATCGCCTTCATGTCCAATCTCATCGAGGCTTGAAATGTGTCCAAGGACGCCAAATGCTCCTCACATGAGATCGAAGGGGAAGAGATGGATGGAGGAGTATCTCCGGGGGGAGTTTCTTTACCCTTATCCTCATCCATAGTATCGCCCATACTCTTAGGTGGTTATGCCCGAATAAGAGACCATGCTCTGATACCAAATGAAAGGATCGTATGAGCGACTAGAGAGGGGGTGAATAGGAGCTACCCAATTTTTACTTCTTTTTCAAGTTAAGGCTAGACAATAAGGTAAATTCACAGATGTGCTACTATGTGAATTTACCTGGAGTGACAAGCAAGCTAGCAATAACAATAAGTAAAGGTACAAGTAAAGGATAGAGGTAACTGCAATGGAGACACAAAGACACAAGGATGTATTCCCGTAGTTCCTTCCTTGTTACGGGAAGTACGTCTACGTTGGAGAGGTGTGGTACCACAAAGGCCACCAACGCCACAAAGGCTTACCCTATTCTCTGGTGAACAAGCCACAAAGGCGAGTTCACGCTCCACTAAGCAATGCCCTTGAAGGCGGCACAAGACCTTTACACAAAGTATTGGGGCGAGCTCCACAACTCAATTGGAGGCTCCCAATAGGCCCACCAAGCTCTTACACACAAAGTTGAGCTTGGAGGACGACTTCTTCCGGCTAGGAATCCGATGAACACAAGAGTTACAAGCCCCTCAACAAAACGAGGGGTAAATCAAATCGCCTTGGTGGAAGTGTAGATCTAGGTCTTCTCCCTCAAATCCCAAAAGGGCTTTGAGTTATAGTCCCTAGATTTGAAGCTTAGCAACAATGGAGGAGAGAGAGTGGAAGCCGCAACCCCTTCTAGAGGTAGAAGAAGGCTTTATATAGTCCTCCACGAAATGTAGCCGTTGCTGGCTGACTAGGCCAGAGTCTCCGGCCAGGAGGGCCGGAGTCTCCGCCCTAAGTGACTCCAGCGCCGGAGTCTCTAGCCAGAGACCAAAGTCTCCGGCCCAACTCCGGACTGGTTACTGAGCTGTCCAACCCAAGTTGCATACCAGACCCGAGCCAGACAGACCGGAGTGTCCGGCCCCTGAGGACCGGAGTCTCCGGCTTTAGCATGTCGACCCGGAGACTCCGGCCGATGACAAAAGTCTCCGGCCCAATTCCGGGTGGACACCTGAGCCGTCCAACTCGATGGCAGGCCAGGGGAAAACCCCAGGCCGGGGTCTCCGCCCTGGAAGATGCACCAGCTGCAATTCAGACCCTCTCCACGAAGTCCACCTTCGTGAAACACCCTACAAGACAACTAAGCCCTAAACCCACTACTGGACTACAGGCTCCGATCTTTTCTTCCTTTTTGGGGTGCACCTCCGCGAGATCCAAAATCAACCTAGAAAATCTGCAGAACTTTAATAGCATGGTTAATTCACCATATGTTGTTAACAAACACGAAAATACATTTATTAAGAAAATGCTCTTTCACTGTTGACATCAGATTTGATTACATTTGAGGGAACACAAGGGGACAGCTGGCACTTTTTTTTACAGCCGCATGGCATCACATATGTATCTATAGTAAAGCTTCCTAACTTTGATGCCATATAGTAAATCAGCATGTCGCTATCGCTGAGCCCACTTGTGAGGGACTCACATATAAGTTTTCTCTTACATCAGATATAGAGAAAATTTGGCTTTGCTAACCGAGGACTAGAATTTTCAGGCTTAAGGACACAAATATTCACGCTAATATGTATTCTGTGGCAAATTTATGGGCCGAAATATTATTTGCAAAAGAACCTACTTTTCTACTTTCTTTTTTATTAATTTTGTATCTCCATAAATTATTCATTTATTCAGAGTACTACCTTTGTTTTGTCAAATAAGATGTATATATCTTTTCAACTATGATACTATATCAATACAATACGAAAAACTATGTCATGATATATCTAACAAATCGATTTGGCATGGTAGACATTCGTAGTGTTTTACTACTTGAAAGGGAGGTGGCGCTTGGCTGTGGGTTGAACCGAGCGGATGTCGAGCCTACTTGCAGATTCGTTTGGTGCTGGATCGGCATATCACGTTCGTTCTACAAAATGCCCTTGCCCCACAATGCTGCATCTAGGACCAAATTAAACTCAGCAAGCAAACAACAAACCATGTGCACATTGACAAAATAAAATCCATGGCAATAAATTAAACACGTTTACCAGAGGACGGCGCGGCAGAACGTGCTAGGTTCATCTAGTACTTATATAAAATATGAGAGAAATAGTGAGCTCTTAGATATGGCACCTCAGCCCTTTCACTGTAGATGTCAATCTACAGTACCAATTTATTATTGCTTAATTCAAATCAGGATGGTTCCATCAGCATGTCGTCAAAGCAGTGCATTCATGTAAAGTTGGAGGATTTCTCAGCCTCTCAACACCCCACGTCACTTTAACTATTTATGTGAACAGTACTTTGCATGAATAGCACCTCATAGTATCTAGACCGTTAGATTTTATTCCAACGCCAAACCACCACCGATCATCAGTCTACTACAATATCCACTACAGTATATATGATGTCGAGTTTTCATAGTAGTTTCCAGTATATAGATGAACATTGTGATCTATATTATTTTTACCCATGATTTTTATTATACTACAAATCTACGGCTTAAGTAGTAATTTCGTGGCGGTAATTACCCAGTGATGATTTTTTAATGATGATGTGCAATTCTCTGACAATAATTTAACAGTATTTCTCGAGGAACTTTTTTTTACCATAGTTTCCCGGTATAACATGACCAGTAATTTCCCGGTAGTTTCCGTTACATCATGGATAGTGAGCGCTACAATATTTTATTAAAGAATTTCTATTACTAATTTCTCGGTACATATATTTGGCTAAAATATTAACCACCTGATGGTAATTACTCAACAGTAAATTTTCAAGGCTGAGGAATTCTCCGACAATAATTTTGCAATTCCCATGAGTATTTCTTTGACGGTGCACAGACGGAATTCTCTGGCAATAAATTTTTTACACGAATGTTCAAAGCCAATAGTAAATCACTGGTGGTAATTACCCAATAGTAATTTTACAATGGCGAGTAATACGTCGATGGTTATTTCTCAGCAGTATTCCTTCAATGTCGCAATAATAGTAATCTCCAGTAGTACTTTTTTAACGGGATCTGCCTTCTTCTACAATAGCTCTAGGGCTCTCCTATGGTAACTTCGACAAACAAAGTACTCCACTATCTATTGCTTCTTTTATTCGAGAGAATGTCACTACCTTCTTCTATTGATCATCAACAATAATTTTTTGGCGTTAGTTCCTCAACAATTATTTGTTCGCAATAGCTAATGATCTTCCTACGGGCATATTTCATTATTCATGGTTTCTTTTCTCTTGGGAAATACTAATGCCTTCTTCCATGGTACATTCGGAAAAATATACTTATTCCACCGTCTGAATGCCTTCATATACATTATGTTCAAAAAAATATACTTACTTCACCGTATGCCACCTTTTAACCGTGGAAATACTACTGTTTAATTTTAAAAATTGTTGTATCATTCGTCACCTACTATATTCAGAAAAGATACTAAAGCGTACTTGAAAAAGTATACCACATTTCACCATCTCTTTTATCGGCAAACATACTACTTCCATCTTTTATGCTAATTTCTAAAAAAATTACTTATTTGTTGCACCTTTTTTACTATGGCAAAATACTATTGATTTACCCTTGAAAAAAATAGAATTGGTCTACCGCACACCACCTCTTTTACTCCGGAAAAACACTACCTTCTTCTGTTGTAGCAATGCTGAAGAAATAAACTTACTCCACCGCCCACTGTCCCTTTCAACAATAAAAAATACTATTCCCTCCGACCACTAATACCTGTCCTAATATGGATGAATCTGGATATATTTTAGTGACTAGATACATCAGTATTAAGACAGGTAATAGTGATCGGAGGGAGTATTTCCTTCCTCCATAAAAATAATATAGTTGCTCTACCACCCATCGTCTCTTTTATCCGAATTTTTTTTCTAATGTCTTCTTTTGTACCAATGCCAAAAAATATACTTACTGCATTGTCAAATACTGTAACTCTGGTGACAATAACACTCCACCATCTGCCGCCTCATTTAGCCAAGAAAAATACTACTGCCTTCTCTACTGCTTTGAAAATATTTGCTTCACCGCATATCGCCTCTTTATGCCGGCGGTATTGTGCTCACTTCGGGCACTACAACTTCCTCACTCAGGAGACTGCATATGCAGTGTAGTGCTACTTCCATGCTATCCTCTTTTTTTCCATCATGTCAGGATCACCTGTAGATTTTTTATGTTGCTTAAACCATACTTCGATACCAGCACTTCCATGGTACTTTAACAATTTAGATATTGTAGTACTACTACAATACTTTAATGACCAATCTAACAGTAATAGCGCAGCGTGACGTCGCGCCAATACTTCAATGACCAATCTAACAGTAATGACATAGCATGACGTCACGCTGATCTTCCTAGTATGTTCTGAAACTTGCATGCACATGGCAAGCAAGTTCCAACTTCATGTACGCGTAATTTAGATGCATGCATTGCTGCCCCCGCTAGCTCCTCCTGTGTCTACGGCGAAAAGTAGTAGATGCTATTTGTCTTGTCCAGCCTAGTACTCCCTCGGTCCTAATTATCCCGCATTCTAGATTCAGTTAAAATTAAATTTTCTAAATTTTGATTAAGTGTATAAGTAAAAATATAAAAGCTTATAATATAAAATAAATATTGTTATAACTATCATAAAAATACTTTTATATTATAAACTTTATATTTTTAGCAATATGTTTAATCAAACTTTATCTAATTTTAGTTTAATTAAATCCAAAATACAGGATAAAAAACAGAAAATATAAATAATCAGTCTTAGATCCTTAATTAGCACGCTCATGCGAACCGCGCCACGCCACACCAGGCTTTGTCTTGTCCAGCATTGCACGACTCCACATAGGAGTAATCTCTACCTATAGTAGCTAGGGCCAATCCCTTTTCCCCTACGTAGTATTGATTGATCCATGTGCCGCCGGTGCGATCATCCAAGAAACTCTTGTGTATTGACCTCTGACTGAGATCAATATTGTGAAGTAAGATTAGCCCTAATGCTAATATCATAAATAGTATCATGCATATGTATCATGTTGGCAAAAATATAATGTGACATATTAATTAATGAGGAGAGAGGTACGAGTAGTATCATATTATGATACTGTATCATAGCACATAAAACTAGAAAGTTTAGTGACAAATACATCTTGTATACACATTTGTATTGAGATTCTACAAAACATTAAATATGAGAAAATTATGATACTACTATATGATATTGTGCATTCTAGGGGTGAAATTATAAACTAAAATCATATGCATAATACTAAACTATGATACTTTACATTATGACCAGCCTAAAACATGAGCAATTAATGGATCGCTGGTACAAAATCTCCTACGACCAAATGCATCAAAGCAGCTCAAATAAGAGCAAGTACAATACAACAGCTCATTGCTCGCTATACGTCATTGCCATGTAATTTATAGCTATTTTGTTGTTCATATATACAATAGTTAGCTACAAAAATGTACCACTTTATCAATACAAGGCCCACTTAACACTCTTACAAAATGCCTATGAGCACATGCTAGAGCTAGCTCTTGCATAAGAGTTCACTACTGTTCTCTATCCTCCTCCTCTCTCTTCCAATTCATCATAAATATATTATTTTAATGCTTATAGTCTCCTGACTGTATCTTATTGTACTTGCTCTTAATGGTATTTACTTTTCATGGGAAGCGACCTCACAATCACACAACACAAATTACAGTATTAACACTACGTATCAAATAAAATTCACGACAGGAGATAAAGTTCACGACAGGAGTCCACGACAGGACACATTTGCGCCCTCACCTCGCTGCGTCGGCGGTGCGATGGCGGATCAGCCAACGCGTGCCGAAGAACAAAACGAGAATCACGATAGAAATGACGGCGGCCACGAAGGCGAGCCACCAGGGCACCTCGGCTCCTCCGGGGCGAGGGTCGGGTGGCCCGTCCGCGGCGACCATATCTCTGCCTTCGTTGCCCAGGAGCAGGTGCTCCCGGGGCTGCCGCGCGTCGAGGACGGTGGTCGAAGCGCGTGCCGCCGTGACAAAGCATTGGAAGCAAGAACTCGACGCGATGGCGGGGCCAGGGCAGGGTTGTTCCATAGATTTTGTGGGCCCTAGGGCGACACAACACTAACGGTCCCTTACTCACAATGGCGGAGATTTCCTAGGTCAAGGGGGGCCAAGCCCCCCCCCCCCCCCCTCCCCCTACTCTAAAAAATTACCTATATCTTTTATTTTCACGTTAAATTTTTAAATATTACTCAAAGTGTAGTACACAAATAAATCTTGGACCAGGACCCCTAGCTCCAGAGCGCCGGAAGCAGGAACTCCACGGGACGGCTGGGGCGGGGTCATCACCGGTGCCAGGCACCGTCGGCGATGGACATCGCAGCCAGGAGGAGGAGTAGGAGTGGACACGGCTTCACCATGGTTGTGGTGTACTGAGGTGGGAATGGCAACGCAGCGAATCCACGTACTTTCGGACGTCCTGTTCTTATCTCCATCATCCATTGTGAGTTTGAGATTCCTTGTACATATTTTGCCACTATAGCCTCGAAGATGTATATGGGCAGCTTGTCTGTCTCCCACCGACGCCACCCGATTCTTATCTCTCCAGCCCGAACCCCTCAAATGACCAGAATCGCTAAGTACAAATAATTAAGTCAGTAGTGTTGAAAAAACAGACGAGCCTGGACGTCTCCTCTCTCCCGCTACAGTAGAGAGAGGCGATTTTTTCACCCCGCCCGCAGATCCACCACCTCACTGCAGTTTCGCCGGATCCCTTGTCCTCCGTCGGCCGCTCCGGCGGCGGGAGGGCGGGGGATCCCTGCTTCTCGGTTGTAGATAGTGTAGGGTTTGTGAGCTTCTCAGCCAGCGGTGCCTTGGAGGAGTTTGGGTCGCCGGCGGTGCTTTTGGTGCACGTACATGCTTCCTTCGGCGGCGGAGCTCGGTGGAGTCCCGCGGTGGTGTGCCTGCCCCCTCCGCTCCCTTGGATCAGGAGATATGCTGGGAGCGCCATCCCCCTCCTAGATCCCGTGTGGCGGCGGACCTGGGTTGACGACTTTGAAGCCGGTGATGTTGAAGGAAGAAGAAGATGCAGCTGGAGTTGGGTGGAGGCTCCACGGAGTTCGAGGTCCGACGACTTCCCGTCCGCCATGGGATGTCTTCTGCTCCAAGGCTTGAAGGAAGACGCGGCGGCGGCGCGCCACCGGCACGTCCTGCTCCATGCCGGCGTCTTTGAGTTGCAGATGGACTGGAGTGTAATTTCTATCTTTGTTGGGTACCTATCTGTAATGTTCTTCCTTTAATATTACCATGGTTTCCTCGCAAAAAAAAAAGGTCAGTAGTGTTGCATGCCACAAATGTGCTACTATGACATTAGTCTTTCTGATCCTAGTTCCGAGGTAAAACTGAAGTGCAGTAGATCCAGTTGTGAAATTTGAACGGTGTAAAAATTAGCAAACAGTAACACCTCAAATAGTAGAGTTGTCCTTATGTACAACCAGAGGAGATTATTGCATAGAGACATTTGGACAGGAGATCCAGTCCCAGGGAGTTGCTGACTTTATAAAATGTAATGCTTTCAGTCGATCGTGATCTGGTCTGAGATGATTACCATGCCGGAAATTAGCTAATGGTCTTTAGATGTTACATATGAATAGATTGATCATTAAGAACGCAAGAAAATACTAGATTTACATACCACAACGAAGCAGCTAGGTCACCCGCAAAAAAAAAATTGCAGCTAGGTTCACCTCCTTTTTTTTTTGAAAATCAATACCATATATATTTATAGCAACAAATAGTACATGGTAGAGTTACACGAGCTGTCTTTAACGATTACAAAATAAAGTCTAAAAGAAACTAGCAAATCTTCGAGGTCTTTAAATTCTTTCTTCTTCCATGACAGAATCTTGTACTTTTCTGAAGGCAGCCCAAGATAGATACCAAACCATAAACCTGTAAATACCAATAGAGGTTCTCCCATAATTTTAATTTGAGCCGCAATGCCAAGGCTACGTGCACGCGCGCAACCATTGAAGTAGTCAATCCACATCGGCAAGAGTACCAACACCAGTATGTCAGGGCGAAATAACCGAACAACTTGATCGACGTCGCTGGGGAGTCGAGGATACGAATCACCATTGTCAAGGATGTAGCCGCCAGGACAAATACTGCGAGGATAATTCTCCTCGCGGCAACCAAGAGAAAAGATCCAAAATCGATCCGGCGAAGCAAGATCTGAAGTACCATACCTAAAAGAGTTTAATCTTCCAACACCACCATTGACGCCGGGAGGAGGATCTCGTCGTCGATCGAAGGGTCGGAGATCAATTATTGTCGATGATGCCATCTCCATTGACAGAAGCCACAAGAAGATGGCTACTAAACCCTAATCTAATCTTGTAAAAAGACTACTTTTATCAAAACCCCCACTCATAGATCAGGTTCCCCACCCCTCCTGACACCGGCGAGGCCGGCCGGAGGAGGGGGAACCAATCTATGGTGGAGTAGGAGGAGAGATAGAGGCTAGGTCAAATAGGCGGCGGCTGAGCAGGGAAGACAGAACAGATACTAGCTAGGTTCACCTCCTAATTCTGATAAAACTGTGTTGTCGTACTAGCTCCACCGAGACGATCTCCTCCTTCCTTTTAGCCGAGCGAAGGAGACGAGATTTCCATTGCGAGCCTGAAATCGACAATGCGTTGAGTTACCTGCAGGAACTCGAGGAGCTCACGTCTGAATTCCATGTACGCGCGGGGCCTGTCGACGCTGAATATATCGGACGGCTGCACAACGGGTCACGCCGAGCCTCAGACAGGACAGCACCTTCGATGGCGGTCCGGTTTCCAACGAAGAAAGATGAGGAGCTAGGCTGGTCCACGTGAGCAGAGCCGGCGCCACCGGAACTGACCAAGTCTCGCCAGTCGCCACGACCGATCCGCTCCAGAGACCGCAGACGGGGGCACACGGCCGTTGCCTGGCCGGCGCTCCCCGGCACCCGAGCATGCCGCGGCAGGGCGCAGCGCCGGAGCGCCTCGGACGCTTGCAGTCGTGCAATGTGTGCTTCGAGCCGCCACAGCGCACACACCCGACACCTCGTCGGGTTCTCGCATTGCGCTGCGATGTGGTCGCTCTCGCCACACTTGTAGCAGCATCCATGGAGCACCGCCGGCCGGGACAACGGAAGAACCCGGGGAGCAACGAGCGCGCCAGGCGCGGTGCGTGCGCACGTGAGAGCGCGAAGAGCACGACGGCTAGTGTGGGACTGTGGGGCTTTACCAACCGGGACTAAAAGCCGTTTTTCTACTAGTGAAGGCATGCTGTCTAGGATGAAATTCATAAAAAATAAATTCGAGAACAAGAAGGAGAGCTGCTCGTCATTATATTAAGAGAGAAAGTATGATCCAGTTTATGAGGGAAACCGGACCCAAAAACCATACACGTGAAGCCAGCATACAACGCACACCCAAAGCACACCATACAAGCACAAGCCTTCTCCAATCGCCAGCCAATAAGGCGCACGATCGGGACACAGGGCCTCAAAACCGCGTCACAACTAAGACAAAACAACTCGAAGCAAACCCTAACTCCAGGAAGGCACGCATCAACGCACAGCCCACCCAATGCGCCTAGAGTCGGCGAGTGAACTGCAGGACCAGGCCGGACCTGGGAATAGCGTCGTCTAGGAGGTGTCGACGCCGGTGTACATTGCACCCAAGACGCCCACACTCCAAGTAGCGGCCAACCTCAGCTCCGAAGCTGACATGGGACTCCACGAGCAACCCCAGACAATGCCTCCGTGGAGGGGACGACGCAAAAGCGCCGCCACTGCCTGACCCAATGGTCTAGGGTTTCCCCTGTTGCTCGGGAGGAGACGAATGGAAGGGCCTAGACAACACCTTGAAGAAGGTGACGGCGGCCGCAGGCGTCGTATCGTCCTGCAATAGCACCACGATTTCTCCCAACCCTTCCATCTGCCCCACAGTCCACCAGAGGCATCCGGAACCAGCAGACACACTACCAAGGAGAAGCTTGAACTTACAAAACCGCAATGCAGCGACGACCAGCACGCGCTCCACCCCGGCCAGCCCTAGATCGCTGCTGGCCCTTCCTCCATGATCCCGCGCCGGTAGGCAGCGACACAGGTTTGAGACTGAACCGGCCTGCAGAGACAGGCCAGAAAGGCGCCAATAGGACAGCAGCCAAGCGTCGAGGTCGTGAACGACCGTCGCCGCCCACTTCAGGGACCAGCTGCACCGCCGCACCGGCATCCCCCAACACGCCAACACCACCTCCACCAGCGAGTAGTCGATTGGGCCCAGAACTGGGCCTGGAAGCCCGCGTCGCCATGGCCAGGCAGCCGTCGTGAGCGCGCGCCACCACCACCGTGAGGTCGCCTCACCGCTGCCGCCAGGCCACCAGACCGAGGCCCGCCTACCCAGTTCAGGCCCGAAAGGGCCCAGATCTGGGCCTAGGAGCCCATTCCGCATGGCCGCACCATGGCCGAAGCTGTCGGCGCACCCAGCGGCAGTAGGCAGCCACCGCCGCGCATATCCTCGCCGTCGTCCACCAAGTCTCCATCGAGCAGCTAGATCGGGACCTCCCCGTTGGACCCTCCTAGCGCGCGCGGGAGAGAGAGCCGCCGCCACCGGCACCGCCCGGGCTTTGCTCGGCGGCATAAGCTGGCGGCGGCGGAGGGGAGGGCGCAAGAGGGAAGGAGTTTCTGTCGCTACAGGTTGGAGAAATAGGGCTCGAAATCCATAAAATAGCCATGATGTGTCTTTCTTCTCATTTCCTTGGTCTTCTTTATCTATTCTGTCGTGCCATCCCGCTTAATTTGATAGACTGAGGATAAAAAGGAGAAACTTGTACACCAAAAGTAACAAGTCTCCCATTAATTTCCCATTCTGTCAACTTGGAAGCTACTAGTAAGCAAGCGATCAATACATATCGCCCTTCCATATTTTCAGGGGATTTTCTTTTCAAATGCCCAAAAACTCCTACCTATTTTTTTGGGTACTCACCAAATCTTCATTTAAATTGTTGAATGCAGGCAATTGATCTTGACCCTAGTGATGAGACCTTGTTCTCAAGCAGGAAGCCTTTGCTCGCTCCGCCAGGGTGATGGACAGATGGCTTTGCTGGATGCGCTTGAATGCAAGTGCGGCCTAAGAGCATTCTCAGTCGCGACTCGCGCCCATCAAACCATCCCTTGAAGGGATTTGGATCACGTGCGGACGCCTGGACTCCTTAGCCGTGCACTCCAAAGACTTTTTCAGTCCGGCGTAATTCAATACGGTGTCCGGCGCCATATCCCATCCATGCTACACAGCGGATGTTGTGAAGAGCGCCGGACTGCCCGTGGAGACTCTTCGCGTGACGCGGGTTAGCCTTGTCAGTGACTGAAGGGGTAGACACATGGTTTAAACTCGTCGCCTACCTCTGGTCAAGCGACGCTAATGGACGCACAACTTTCTCAGGCGGCACAACATAGCATCGCTTCGTGTATGGCTATCCGCGCCAGCGTCAATGCTCCTTGTCCGTCGCTATATAAAGTTCTTAGGCGCCGCTCTCCTCCCTCACCGCCCCTAGATCTTGTCTTCAACCTCCTGCCACTCCCCTCCGACGCCTTCTCCCCTTGATCGCGAGATGTCGAGGGGCGGCCGAGGCATCCTCGCCGCCAACGACTTCGGCCGAGGCAGCCTCACCGTCTCAGAGGCACGCGCTTTGTACGACGCGAGTTACCCAGTGCCGCCTGACATGCGCCTGCCCAGCAGCGGCGGTTGGAAGATGGCGGTGAACGGGGTCAGCGCCCACGCCGGGGATGGAGCTGTGGCGCGAGGAGATCTGGAAGTACCGGCGCACGCTCAGCGAGGAGGAGCGCGTCGATCCCACTCGGAGGGCCTCCAACAATGATGCCTGGAGGGTCCAGTTCTTTAGGGCGCATCAGGACGCGGAGCTGCAAAGCACCGAGGGGCTCATCGGCCTGTCGGGACTGGGCGCCGGCCAGTTGAGTCAATGCCGGCCCAAGGAAGGAGGGCGCCGACTTGAATAAATCAGAGGCAGGCCGACTTTGATGTAAGTCACCCCATATTGCTGTTAACTCGTTTTTGCTTATTGTTACACTTATAATCTGAAATATACATTGTATGATGCTCTATAGGACATGCTTCTTTGGTATACCGGGGGTCATATCCCCGACAAGAGGACTGACCAAAGGTACATCTGTGCATATATAAAGGCAACAGCCGCTCGCCTACTTCGTCGCTAATCACTCTAAGTCGATCGTTCCCTGAAATTTAGGCATGTACGGACGGTCAAGAGCCAAAACAAATAGTGGGGGAAATAAGTGACGACCAGCAAAGGCCAATCAAAATAATTGAGGTGACGTGTCAAGCTGCATGGCTTGAAAAATACCTGTAGTGGGGTGCTTCTATTTGGATATAGAAGATTACCAAGAGCATAAATTTACATGGTTACAGATATTAAATGGCCCTGCAGGAGGATAGAATTTATTTGTTTAAAAACTATCCGCTAAGCTTTGAATGAATTGATAAAGCTCCTCCTTTGTCCTGTAAACTAACAGGGCAAAATCTCTCTTAAATCCAACTGATCAAGACTCAATAGATGGAATCACTACATTAAACAGAAGATTGTTTCTTTCTTTCCAGATACTCCATGCACTAGTCATGAATATTTCCATAAACATTGGTTTGTTCCATGCAGTTCTACCATTGTGAATAATCTGAAGTCTGTCTCCATCACTTTGCCACTGAATGCCAAGGATGTTCCCGCATGAAAAAGCATATGTTCGATAGTTCCCTATGGAGGATTGTCACACATCAGACAAGTAAACCCAGGGTTAAGCGCGTAGTGCCTTCCTTGCAGCATGTTTCTGGTGTTTAGGCGATCACACAATACTAACCAGCAGAAGGTCTTTAATTTGGGCACACATTTGGATTTCCAAATCCATGTTTTTTTTCGAAATGGGGTATCCATGCCTTTGCATCTAACTGATGCATATGGCCATTTCTTATTAACTTTATTCAGAGTACAAGGTCCTCCAAAATACAGTTCAACGGTCACAGAGAGTGGACATATGAATCAACCAGCGAAAAAGATGGCTATGCTTAAACATCTAGGAAGCAATTCTATTATGCAACCGCCAGTCGCACCGGTTGAATAAATCCCGAGCAACCGTCTCCAAACAGTTGCACCCAGAAGCCATCTCCACCCGCTCCTCCTCTTGTTGGAGATAGGACCACATACGGATCCAATGGGTGACCATAGAGATAACCTGCAAAAATGAAGATTTTTTGGGTTTGTTAAAGATAAAATCGTTTCTTATGTTCCACATAGTCCAAATGACTGCACATACTCCCACCCTAATCTGAATCAATTCCTTCTTCGGAATACCCTTGAGCCAATTTCCAAACAAGTTATTAATATTTCTTGGTGGAGATAGACCGAATGTCATGTGAATAAGGCGCCAAATAACTTTTGCGAAAGGACAATAAAAAAAGGGGTTGTATTGATTCCTTCTCATCACAAAAACAACAAGATTCTCTTCCTATCCAATTGCGCCTTATTAGATTATCTTTTGTTAAAATCTCCTTGCGATGAAGAAACCACATGAATATTTTAATTTTTAGGGGTACTTTCATTTTCCAAATATACTTCTTTAAATATTTTGTGTCATTATTAATAAGGTCAAGGTACAATGACTTGACAGTGTATTGACCTGAATTAGTTAGACCCCATATAAAATTATCCTTCTCCTCATTTAGATGCACATTCATGAGGCGTTGTACTAACTGTAACCAAAGCGTCCATCTATTTGCAGAAAGCGTTCTTCTAAAAGAAATGTTTAAAGGGATATGACTGAGAACATTTGCAACCAAAACTTGTTTTCGTTGCACAGTACTATAGAGAGAAGGATATTGTTGTGATAGAGGCTTGTCCCCTAACCATGTGTCCTCCCAGAATCTAGTATCCAACCCATTTCCCACAATAAAAGAACCTCTATTCAAAAACATGTCTTTCACCTTCATCAAACCTTTCCAAAAAGGTGAGTCATTAGGTTTCTTTGTTACTTCGGCTAATGACTTGGAATGCAAATATTTATTTTTTAAAAGTTCTTGCCAAACTCCTTCTTCATTCATGAGCTTGAATAGCCATTTGCAAAGGAGACTCCGATTTTTAGTTTCTAAGACTTCAATTCCCAAGCCACCTTGGTCTTTGGGCCGACATATGATATTCCATTTAGTAAGCCTGTATTTTTTCTTGTGAGCATCACTTTTCCAAATCCATGTGAAAGCTACATCTGGCTGAATATCCGATGACGAGGGATCAATTTTCCCTAGTATTGCGACAAAGGAGATACTTGATGCCGAAGTACGTCACCATGACGCAGAGGGCGGCAGGGGGATGGCGGGCCATCGGCATGGCCTATGCATAGATTTTGTGGGCCCTAGGGTAACACGACACTAAGGCCACTTGTTTACAGTGGCGGAGCTTCCTTAGGGCTAAGGGGGGCATGGCCCCCCTACTCCAAAAAATTGCTTAAAATATCTCTAACAGTAATGCTTAATACATAAAATAGCCCTAACCGGGTCTGGGCGCGGGGCGTGCGCCAGTGACGATCAGAAGCATGGCGAGGAGGAGGAGGAGGACGGCGACGAAGGCTAGCCATGGTGTTGTGAGTCTGCTACACCGGAGGTGGGAATTTATAGAGGAAGGAGAAGCACGAGTCTGCTACTGTGCTTGGGATGGTTCGGTGTCGTGGGAGCTACTAAGAGGAAGAAGGACAGCGAGGAAGACGACCCATGGAGTG
Organism: Dactylis glomerata; assembly: GCA_007115705.1. NCBI lineage: Eukaryota > Viridiplantae > Streptophyta > Magnoliopsida > Poales > Poaceae > Dactylis > Dactylis glomerata. The sequence continues at coordinate 64,667 of QXEO01001422.1, read as the reverse complement.
AAATGCATCAGCATACAACTTTGTTTGGTGGGTTTTTCTATTCCCCGCCGTAACGAGGGGTGAATCCAATACGCCGACAAGGTTGGCGACTACCCAGCATCGCACACCCCCGTGGGGTTAACCTGGCCCATTTTCGAGTTTTGCACTTTTTCCTTTTTTATTTCTGTTTTCTCTTATTTTTCCAATTTTGATTTATTTTTTGTTTTATTTTTCTACTTTCCTTTTATTTTCTGCTTTCTTATTTCCTTATTAGATTTGAAAAATGTTCAGATTAAAAGATTGTTCAAATTTTTAAAATTGTTTAAAAAGATGTTCAAATTTTAAAAATGCTATTTTAAATATTCAATTTTGAAAAATAAAGAAATATTTAATAATGTGCAAATTTTTTAAAGAAAACATATTAATAGTGTTCAAAATAAAAAAATGTTCTAGATTTTAAAATTTTCAAAATAAAAAAAATCATGTTTGAAAATTGTTTCAATTTTGAAAAATATTCAATTCTAAGAATGTTTAATATATAAAAACGCAAAAAAAAAACAAAAAAAAATGAAAGGAAAAAAAGGCAAAAAAATGTAATAGGCTGGCCTAATACCACTGCCTAATAAGTGAGATCATTCTTTATACCATAACACAACAACCGTCGGATCTAAAGCTATGGGCTAGGTCCGCTAGGATACGTTGGATAGTCATCGTGATCAATCTATCAGAAATGGCGGCGGCTGAACAAATTGTTACAGAGGCTTGGAATGACGCTTTCGAGTTCAGAGGGAGTACTGTGGGTGAGGCGGTCCAGAAGGTAGGAGGGTCGTTGACGGAATGTGACAGGGAAGTGCTTGGTGAGCAAAAGCAGCACATTAAGAAGGCTAAAAATGATTTGGAGATGTGCAGACGGGGAGAAATAAATCAGAGGCAACTGGATCATGAACACTTGCTTCGATATAAGTTGGACCGGTTGGAAGAACAACACAACGTTTATTGGAAGCAGCGAGCTCATGCAAATTGGCTTGCAAATGGTGATCGCAACTCCACCTTTTTCCATGGATATGATTCGGAGAGGAAGAAAACAAATAGGATTAAGAAGTTGAGAAGAGAAGGAGGTGGAGTAGTGGAGCCGGAGGACGAATTAGGAGCTTATATTTCTAACTTCTACAAAAGTTTGTTCTTATCTTTTGCAGGGCCTACTAATGTTGATCTCCTCCGTCACAGCCCTCAAGTTGTTTCGGATGAGATGAATGAAAATCTGAACCAGCCTTATACCGGGGAGGAAAAAAAGAAGCTTTGGAATCAATTGCAGATCTGAAATCACCGAGACCAGATGGTATGCCAGCGGTGTTTTCCAAAAATTTTGGCAAGTCATGGGGGAGAAAACACAGGAGGAGGACTTGGCATTTCTGAATGGAGGTGTAATGCTAGAGAGTTGGAATGAGACGACCATTGTGTTGACTCCAAAGACAAAAAATCCAGAAAGAATTACAGAGTACAGGCCAATTAGTCCCTGTAATGTTTTTTACAAGATCATTTCGAAAGTCCTAGCGAACCTATTGAAAGTTATTTTGCCCAATATTATCTCACCAACACAGTCAGCGTTTGTCCCTGGCCGAATGATAACGGACAATGTCCTATTGGCCTACGAGATTACCCATTTGATGCATACAAAGAAGGGGGGACGCGATGGTTTGGTGGCGATTAAATTGGACATGAGTAAAGCCTACGACCGAGTGAAGTGGGACTTTTTGGAGCAAATGATGGTTCGTATGGGTTTTTCCCATTCATGGATTAAGATGAAGTTAGGACAGTCTCCTACAGGGGAAAAAATAATGGGAGGCTCTCTGATGTATTTTTGCCGGAGCGTGGTTTGCGTCAAGGAGACCCATTGTCACCATATCTGTTTATAATTTGTGCAGATACATTCTCGGTGCTGTTCAAAATGGTGAATGAGGATGGTTCTATCGAGGGGGTGCAAATAGGTGCCAATGCTCCAAAAATAAACCATCTGTTCTTTGCCGATGACTCTCTGATAGTGATGAAAGCAAACACTCAAAGTGCCCAGAAGTTGAAGGAGATCCTAGCACTATATGAAGCTCATTCTGAACAAATGATAAATAAGGACAAGTCCTCTACTTTTTTTAGTAAGGGAACTAGAGCCAGAACCAAACGTGCAGTGCTTAATGTCATGGGCATACCTAGGGAATCACAAAATCAAAGATACAAGGTAAAAATTTGGCGAAGAATCCTAGGATGGAAAGAACGACTTCTATCCAAAGCGGGGAAGGAGATCCTAATCAAAGAGGTTGCCCATGCGATTCCAACTTATACTATGCCTTGCTTTGATCTCACAAAGAAGCTATGCGACGAGATTAGTAGCATGATTTGCTGCTACTGGTGGAACAATCAGGAAGGTAAAAGACAAGTGCCATTGGGTAGGCTGGGAACGGATGATGAGAGAAAAGGATGAAGGTGGTCTTGGTTATAAAGAACTCCATGTTTACAATTTGGCCATGCTCTCACGGCAATGTTGGAGAATATTGCAGCATCTGAATTCGCTTTGTGCCACTTTTCTCAAAGCTAAGTATTTCCCAGAGTGTTCGATACTTGATGCAAAACCACAAAATGGCATGTCTTATACGTGGCGCAGCATCTTACGGGGTCTTGACATACTGAAAGAAGGAGTTGTTTGGAGAGTGGGAGACGATGAGAATATAAACCCTTGGCTGGATCCGTGGATCCCAAGAGGCTCGACCAGGCGACCTGTAGCAACGCAAGGGCGATCAATCATCTCCACTGCAAGCGAGTTGATAAATCCCATTACGGGGGCATGGGACGAGGAGCTTGTCCGCGACAACTTTACTATAGAGGATGTTGGAGACATTCTAACAATCCCAATACGGCCAGATATGGAGGACAATATTGCTTGGCACCTAGACAGCAAGGGTCTTTTTAGTGTCAAATCTGCATATAGGTTGGGAATTACCATTAGGGCTCGTTTGGCTCCCATCATTTGGGGCTGAATCAAAGAATTTATTTATGATTCTAACACTTACTTATTTGGCTGCCACGGAATTGGTTATGAAATTCATTTCGAATTCTATGGTTTTTCATCTCATGCCTAACCTTAATACCTATTAGGTACCCTATCATTTATGTGGATTTTTCAAAATGAAATGATATCATTATGTCATTTTATTTCATTTTTACAAAATGAAATGAAATAATGGGTGCCAAATGAGCCCTTAGGGATGCAAAACTGAATCGAGATGCGAGCCCATCTGATGTTGACAACAGTACGTGCAGCAAGTGGAAGAAACTATGGTCAATGGAGGTTTCAGGGAAGGTGAAAAAAATTTCTATGACGGCTGGCTCAAAACAGTCTACCCACTCAGATGAATATGACGGCTGGCTCAAAACAGTCAATCGGTTTGATGAGGATGGAGGACACATATTCCTAAAGTGCAAATCAGCCAAACATGTTTGGCGACAGCTTGACTTGGAAGCGATTCGTTTGCATCTCTTAGATTGCCAAAATGCTAAGATGGTTTTGGATAGAATCCTTGCACTCCCAAAGATTCAGAAGGAGTTGGTGACCATAATTCTGTGGGATTGGTGGAATGCACGAAACAAGGCTAATGCCGGTGAGCGTTTGAAAACGACGGAAGAAATCTGCCGCTCAATCAGCATTCATCATCTAGAGTTTTTAAAACTACCAGCACCTATAACTGAAGCCCCACTGACAAGGGTATACCAGAACCAAAGTGTTTGGAAAGTACCTCCAGCGGGCTATGTTAAGGTAAATTTTGATGCTTCTTTTCATCATGAGTCACAGAATGGTGCTTTTGGATATGTCATCTGTGATGACAAGGGGGAGTTCTTAGCGATAGGAGCCAGAAAATTGCCTCACCTCCGAAGCGCTTTGCACGGCATTTTCAAAGCGATTTTTGAATCGGACTCTACAACTCTGGTTAATGCTATCAAGACCGGAAGTCATGATCTCGCGGACATGGGTGTTCTGATACGAGAAGTGAGAAGCTTGAGGTATCTGCACTTTGATCAAGCAGAATTTATTTACTATCGTTGTTCCTATAATAATGTAGCTCACACTTTGGCTAAGTTTGGCTACCAGGACAGTGCTTTCTCATCCAGTTGGATGTACACTGCACCTGATTGTGTAATTGGTGTGCTTGCCAGCGATCGTGCTGAACAGCTCGTTTAGTGCTGAACGGTGATCTGGCGTGCAGCCGTGCAGCCGTGCAGGCGTTGGATACGGTGACCCGATCGATAGCAGTTTTTTTTTAAACGAAGGCAAAATCTTTGCCTTATCCATTAATTAAGAAGAAAGGTGTCCAATTTATTAGTGGAAAATTGGGAAAAAAACCATAGACAACACCACGGGGCCACGCCCACACCACACCACAAGGACAAGCCCAAGACCCAAGAACTCCGAAGCTCGAACATGAAAAAGCACCACCCGGCAAGGTAAGACAATCACCAACACTGCAGGAGAGAAGACGCCACGACCGCTGTGGCAGGAGCGGACGCAGGACGCTCAAACAATGATGAAGAAGCCAACCCTCCGAGGAGCACGTAACATTGCCAAAGATTCGGGGCCGCTACCCCGACATCTAACTGTTCCGCTATGCCGAGCGGATCGTCAACACCACCTTCCGGGACCGCCGTCCTGACTTGCCACCACTCGCACACGAGCCACGACGCTGCACGACTCGACAACCTGCAACCCAAGTTGCACAGGGTAAACTGATTGTAGACCACTCGCGGTTTTCGCGCGTAAATAAACGAGAAGAGGAGACTAGGCCAACCGTGCAATCCTTTTCTGGCGCATGCATGTACGAGTAGGATGGACGTACCTACATACTTCAACATGTTATTTTTGACCAATAAATACGGAAGAAACGCTAACGTGGCAAGCTAAACCAGATCAACATGGCTCAAGGAGTGATTCCAAACAGTTTTTAAAATTTAGGGTTGACAGTTAAACCAAATGAAAGTTGAGGGTTGTAATCTGAACTCTAAGACAAGTTTGAGAGGGTAAAGTGGACTTCCCTCTTTTGGCTAATAAACGCTGAACCAAGCGGGACCTACACGAGCTATTTTTCTAGCCAGGACTGCTCCCGTGCACACGAAGCAAAAATACATTGGGTGGGCCTCCTGTTTTTTTTGGGCCCGGGGCGGCAGCCCTGACTGCCCCAGGACCGGCCCTGTAATATGAAAGATTTTGTTAGAAAAATGTTTTGTTCTGGATAGCTCTTATTCTCCACTTCAGACGCGCAGATCGATTTGATTTTTCCTTTTTTTTTGAAAGGTATGCACAATCGCGAAAAGTCTATTAAAATTTCCTTCCCTTGTCTGAAATTCACAAATTTTATACTACTAGGTATTGTGCTACTTCGAGAAGTTGTTGACTATCGGGTGTAGCTTGAAGATGATGTTGTGCCCAATACGGATTAGATTCATGGATGGTGTCAAACCCGTCATAATGAGTGACCGAACATGGGAAGAAAGACAAATCATGGTTTTTTTCTCGGCCAAGATTTCTAAAATCTTGCCAAAAACTGTTTTACTATTTACCAAGAAAACTTTATATGTCGGCCAAAATGTACTGGTATTTATTTGTTTGCCAATCCTAGCCTGAGACTACTCTACTCAATTTAAAGATATTAATAAATTTGAGACGAATTTGTAAATTTGTTTGCCAATCATAGCCAGAGACTACTGTAATTGATTCAAAGATTTTAATAAATTTGAGACGAATTTGTAAATTTGTTTGACAATCCTAACTGGTTTTATGAACGGTATTTCCGAAAACCGATAATATCGGTGCCTACCAGTATATTTTCCAACCAAAAAAGCGTCGAGACAGACACGCTTTTGGAGGTTGAGCTAGATTGCTGCTGTTGTGCCATTCCAATGAAAAGCATCACAAATACAAAGAAGGGAATATGTTTGTCCATCCATCACGTTATGTCTAGGGACTAGACCAACTATACACAGTGTTTGCATTCCGAACCATTGTCACATGTCATAGGAATATGGATCATGACAACATCACCTAAAAACCACTATAAATAGCCCTTGAAATTTATCTCGTGACGGTCGAAGGCGGAAATCGAGAACATTAAAAGAGAGATGCTACATGTCGCTGCCGGAGGAATATTGGAGGACGAACCGCTGCCGAAATCTCCTCCATCGCCTTTGTCCGTCTCTCCCCCTTCACCAACACCCTACATCGATCGCTCTCCATCATGAGAGGGGAGTAGTCCACCCCTAGACTTGAGGTTTGTGGTACTATCTTGTATCAATCTCTCTCCATATACTTAATTTTTTATATTTATATGAGCTCCTTACATGGCTATAGATATCGATGTAACTCCTTTGACTATTGTGGTATGAGATGAATCTTGTTATGCATTTACCATTGTCCTAGAACCTTTATAGCTTGTCATACTTTGGAAGCACATCATGATATTTATTACTTGGTTAAGATTCTTTTATCTAATGTCTTGTTTTCCCATGTCATGAGGTGTTGACAACACTAAGTGTAGGTACATAAGAGTTGCCTTAACCATGCGCATAGATAATAGACCTTGTATGGATATTTTTATTGTGTTTTTATGTAAATAATTATAATTTGTGTACATATATGTGGTGTTTGAGGATGTATCTGGGTGAGAGAAACGGAGTAGATTTTTTTGTGAATGAGAGAAATGGAGTAGATAAATGACAATAATAGTGAGACCTGCATCCTTTTGTATACACATATCTAAAGGTAAATGGGAACATGTATTTGGGGTCAAGTAACAAAAATAGCATGCTAGGTGACAAGCACTCTTTAAGATATATCATACTTAACTTATGTTTTAGGCTATGTTGTCCATAAAAAATTACCATAATAGCATAATAATTGTCTGTACCATCTTATTCATGATTAACACTACTGTTACATAGGCAACCAAAAATTAAATTTTGGCCCACTTGAGCCTTTTATTATTATTATTTTCTGTGGGCAAACCAAACAATGCTCTAATTGACTTTTTCTGAGCTCTGAATTTCTTTTTCAGGGCCGTGCGGTCGCTGGCACACTACATCACATACTACAATCTGAGGCACTCCAAAGTGTCTCAAATGATCAATTTAGTGCCTCAAATGATCAATTTAGTGTCTTTAATGGTTAATAAAGGCATTTTAAAAAGCACCGCATTTGGTTGTGTAGGTAAAAGTGCCACATTAAAGAATCTGTATTGGATTATGCCTTTGATGAAAGAAATTGTGGAGAGGGGAGTATATTTTTTCTGCAACTCTACTGGTTTTGCTAGAGTTAAACTTTACTGATTTTGCAACTGAACTCTATGTCTGTCTGAATGTACTAGTAAATCTTTAGTGAAGCATAATATATCCCAGGGAGAAAATAGTAGGTGGCTCATCTTGCTCAACATGCCCGGGTGATCTAGCGGTGTATTTTTCATATTAATATATTTATTTTTAATTTTTCTATGACATATAAATAGCCGGTGGAATCTTATCTACACCATAGATTGGTTCATTTGGGCCATGTGCAAAAAATTAAGCCACAACTTGTGCTAGCTGCAAAAGTGGTTTTGTTTCTGTATTTTGTGCAACAACTCCCACAAAACCTTGTGTTGACTGCAATTTTCTCACGTGCATCCTGAGGCTGAGATGATAGGCACTGATCGGACGGCTAGTTTGTGCTTGAGATGGGCAAATTTAAATTGTTTTTGCTTGTTCGACAAAGAGTATATATTTATATCGAAAAGATACCAATTACATCCAGAAATTGTTCTTGCTACTTGCTAGTGCGCATTGTTTTAATATATAACCTAGCTTTTTTTATTATTTTGGACTTTTGGATTAGTTTGCGACCACGGTATGTTGCCTCTCGACCAATTAGATAGATTATTTAATTTGTCTCCACCAATCAGTTCGAGTCATGCGGAGAGTTTTTCCTCCACACGGTGTGTTCTCTCTTGTTTCCTTTCTTCCACGTAAAAACAGAAAGTTGCACGTACAGCGAGTGGTAGCTACCAAGGATAATCACTACTGTAACTTTAATTTAAAGGAAATTGTTGTAAAACCACCGGGCGACGAGAGCTTCCATGGTGACGACAAAGATGACCGAGATAGCTATGGTGGCTGCGACGGTTGTTGTTCGTTGTGATAACAGTTTTGAAACTACCTCCAATAGTAAACCATCTCTCAATAATAATGCTTGAGAATAAATGAAAAAGATACTAAGAGACGCCGCATGTCTGATTTTGCATGTTTTCCCCTATAAAAAAGAACACATGCGCATATAGGAAATCTGATGACATCATCGCAGTAATTATGAAATTTGAAAAATTTAAAATGATTTATCTCCTAAAATGTAAATCCGATTATTGATCCGTTTTCACCGCTGAGTTTGTCTCGATGAGGGCTTCAAAACTAGATTTTGTGTTGTTATATTTTCATCAACTTTTTTTCATCGCATGAATTGCTAGATTATGTAAACAAAGTCATCTGATTAGCACCGAATAATTACCATAATAATTGTGCATAGTTATAGGTGTCATTCTATACTAATTTTTAGACATCAAAATAATCTACAGTACTTAAAGGTAGCCTTAAAATGTGTCCAATATCGATATATCATTTAACAAAACTAGTATTAGGTAGATTGTGTCAATATGGAAAGACAATATAGAAAGAGTGTACATGAATCTAATAAACAAGTTTTTTTAATCCAACAACTATGTAGCGAATAATCTGACAAGTATTGGGTAATAAAATGCAACTATTTAGAACTAAGTAGTGCATAATCCAGTAAGACATGATAATAATATGGCAAAGATCACAACCAAGTTATTTTTGTGTAATCTGGCAACTAAGTAGTGATAATCTGGAAAGCATGTGATACTAATCTGGTAATTGTATATGCAAAATAAAAGTTATTGAAACATACCAACATGGGACATCAATAGGATATATACTACATGCGATAAAACATTTTGAAATTTGAAAATGAGAGAATCCTGGATGAGATCACCCATTTGTATGGATTGGAAAAAGAGACGGGATAGCTGCACATGGGCACTAATCAGTTGCATGTGGACTAATTAAATACATGCTTATATATATTAGAGACTAATTAATTGTATATATGTAAGTATGAGAGATTAATTAATCACATGCATGTAGGAGCCGCCGCATGATGTCTCGAATATGCGGCGCCGCGGGGTAGCCAAGTCCGAGAATAAATAATATGGGTTGATTATTTCCTTTTTCGATCAGGTGCTTTAAATTTTCTGATTTAGTATCTTCCAATTCCTCTTTGAACCAGGTTGTGGGATATGATATTTTACTGGTCACCGTGTCTAGGTACTCGATCGGCGTTCCTCCTTACGTTCCTGTGCGCCTCCGTTGCCACGTCGCAGTTTCGTCCACGGAGAAGCAGAGGATCCGTGAAGGTGGCGTTGCCGGTGAAAGTGGAACCAAGCCAACAACAGGCGGCGTGACTGCACTACCGCACCCTGTGAAGAAGGCGGCGGTGATTCGGGAGGAGAGAATTCGCTAGCCATGGGCCCCTATCTCGGCGCTGAAGCAGCTTCCAACTTAAGCGAACTTTGCTGAATTGTTGTCGTTGCTATCTACTACCAGCTGGGAGATTCACGCTGGCGGAAGACCCAGGTTATTTCACCATGCAGATTTTAGTTTTTGGTTAGTTCAGTATGTTGGTGCAAGAACTCATGCTTTACCTTTCCCCAGATTTGGTCATGGTAAACTGGTAATCATTTTTTTTTAAATGGGGGCAAAAGCTTTGCCCCATATTTATTAAGAAGAAGAGAATTGCCCAGTTAATTAATGGAAAACTGAGCGAAAACCGATACGACAACACCCCAAGCGCCAACAAAACAACCAACAAGCCCTCTCAACCTACAACAACCACAACTGACGACACATAGAGCACCACATCACAAAGAAGATCAACTGAACGAACCGACAACTCGAAATGGGTCCATCAAGCAAGCTGCGGCGGAGCTTTCCAGATGATGAACATCTTCTTTCTTTTGCTCCTGAGAGACTTCTCCACCTTTCTGACTATGTCTTTCAAAGCCTTCCCTGCCAAGACGCTAGCTATCTCCATGCCATATCCAGGGATAACCGCCTCTAAACTGACAAGTAAGTCGAACAACTCTTTTGCAAAGAGAGCATCAGAGTTAGGTGTCAACACACTTGCCTCAGCAACCTCGTTACTCAAAGGCACCACATGCCCAATGGACACGGACGAGAGGGCGGCCGAAGCATCGAACTCTCCACTTTCCACCAAGCAGGCGGCCGGCAAATCTCAGACGGCGATGGCGATGGTGACATGGCCACCGTCAAGGCCTCTAATGATCCTAGCTCCATCGGGAGCACCATAGATGATTCCCCACATAGCTCCTGCAACTCAGGCATAATCTGCAGAACTGGAGTCGCGACCTCGGTGGCCTCGCTCATAGAGGCAACATGCAACGACGATGTACTGAGGCTAGCACGAGGGGAGAAGCAACCATACAAATCCACCTTCTCCTCATCAACGGGATCGGCATGGGGTGTAGGGTCCAAGCCGACCACACGCTCCAAACAAACCGACGAAGCCTCCTCAAGCAAAGGTCGGAACACCTCATCCACCATGACCTGCAGCTGCGAGCGAAACAATGCCAACTGAGTTGCGAAAGCTTCCTGCAACAACTGGTCCAACATACTCTTATTGATGCCATCACAATCAACGACAGCGGCATGATGGGCATCGCAAGAGTCGTGACACTCTCCAACATGGTGCAAGATGCCATGAACCTTCGGTTGCTGTCGTGGAGGAGCAGGACCACCTCCCGTAGGCGGAAGCGCCGCAACCTTCGCCCATGAGCGAGCATGAGGAGACCCATGAGACGGACTGTGCAGACCAGACGATGGAGCCTCAGCCATTACCGGACGACGCTTGCAGTCTCGCTCCCGGTGGCCTAGACACAGACAACCGATGCACCTGAAAGGCTCACGACAATCACGCACCAGATGGTCTCTCGCAAGGCACCGAAAGCATCGTCCACGCGCCCACCGCTTGAAGGCGAGGCTGCGCGCTGAAGCGGGTGGTCGACGAGAATGGCCACCGCGGCGCTCCTCAACAGCCTCCCACTGCTCCTCCATGGTCCGGCGAGCAAGGCCACCAAGACCAGAACCTGTCGCCGCATTGACAACAGCAGGCAAATCCTCGACATGAACTATCTCCTGTGAGATTAAGCCGGGGACGAGCTCATCAACTGCAGCCATGCTCGAAGACGTTCGAGGTTCTTCAACCGGCTCCAGGAGCGCCGACAGCTGGCCGGTGGAGGTGCCGGCGAGGAGAGCAGAGGTGGCAGACGGCTGGGCCAGAACGGACGACTTCACGGCTGCGGGAGGGCGCTTCACCATCATCCTTCCAGGATTCGCCGGGTCAGACCTGCGGGAGGCAACAGCCGCTGCGGCCAGCGCGGCGGCGGAGAGCCGCAAGCCCATGAAGGCCGTCCCGGTGGAGGGGGGCGGTGGACTTGAAGCATGCGGCAACGTGCGGGGGCTCAGCTCCTCTTCATCTTCCCCGACGAGAGCGCCGGCGACAGCACTGGCAGACGGCGCTCCGGGAGATGGCGGCTGCAGCCCGCTGGGCGGCACACAGAGCGGTGGCGGGGAAGACGACGACGGGGTCGCAGCAAACGGACGAGGCTGCGCGCGAGAGCCCATCCCCCAGCCTTCCTTACCTGCGGGACGAGAGGAGAGCAGCACGGAGACCGGATCCGGTCACTGCAGGCTCGGGGGTGGCCGGAGCTTGGAGATCCGGCCGGCGGCGGCCGCTTGCTCACGCGGCCATGAGCGGACGCGATAAAATTTCCTGTGGTATGGTGAGGCATCAGGGTGTGACGGTGAGAGATATCTCCTCCTTCGTTCTGATGGTACACGGATATAAAATAGGAGCAATACTTACAGTTCATTCCTTGGTTTTCTGTTTGAAAGATATTTGTTGTGCTAGACTTCAGTTCTCAGGGTTTTTTTTTTGTGAAAATCAGTTCTCAGTTATCTGCATTTCTGCACGACCAACACCACTCTGACGTGATTTGAGAAAAAGTGGTACTCACTGTGAAGTGTCGTGCATAAACACATATTTTTCTATACAAAAGACTTCTCTGTGGCCTATATTGACTGTTAGTTCTAAAGCGTGCATACGTCCAGTCAGTGGTTTGTAAGAAATTCTTTTGTAATGACATGTTTATATGCAAAAGCGTCTTTTTTGTAATGACATGTTCTGTACGTACAAATGTTGTGCTATCACAACTAATCAGGTTGTCTTACTGAACATTGAGGACTATCCATCACGGTTACTGAATGATGCAATCTGCCTTCACTGTGATTCTCTTTTCATGAGCGAATCTTCATAGTACCTTAAAGTTATTTTTTTTTTTTGCAACGAGGCAAAAGCTTCACCTATTCCATTGATTAAGAAGTTAGAGAGTTTAAGTTACAAAGGAGCTTCGATACAAAAGTCTACTCTCGCGGCATCAAGGCGCTCAAATATTTAGCTCCGGCTATTCCCCAAAGGGCGGTACTACTCTTAATGTTAATAAGAACTTTGACGCTCTCTTGCTACTGCCAAGTCGGCCTGGTACTGTAGATGCAAAACTTTACTATCTACAATGTGTCCTTAGTTTCACTGTTTTCCTTTTTTTTTTCTTTTTTTACTGTAGAATAGGCCGGTATTTTCTTGGCCCGACGTGGCCGGTCTTCTATTTGTGACATGTTGGCCCAACCTATTTACTAGAAAGTTCCCACATACCTTTCTCTAATGGCTTCGGTAGAACGAGGGCGCCGATCCGTTTTGCCCCACCCCTCCCATCTCAAACAATAATGTGCCCACCTCCTCTCTCTCCCCTTTCTTCTCCTCTCCAACCAACCAATGGCGGCTGATCTTGACGGGCGGAGTCAGTGGCGGAGCTAGGATTTTCATATTGGGTATTCGAAGTTAAAAAAATTCTAGCAAAACAATATAATGTGCCTAGGTTCGCAATAACAGGAACAAACATACAAATATTCATACCGGTGACAACGTCTCTAATTATTAACATACAAATAGTTCAGACCTACGAGTAATTTTTTTGACTAATTAACAGTAATTCTCCTATCTCAATTGGGGGAATGAAAACAGAAACCAAAATTGACAGTAATTCTCCAATCTCCACGTGGATTTAAAGACTAGGTGTTAAATTGCTGCTTCTACTATGGTGCCACAGCTCCGCCGTCGCCGTTTTTGTCGAGCTCAGCCGGCAACCGTGCGCAGCGCCGGTGCGGCATCAGCCATCAGGCGTGACCGCGTGAGGCAAAGGGGCTGGCTGGTGGGACTTCCTGGGGAATTGAACGTGCCAGCAGCATAGATCGTTGGGAGTCAAGAGCAGTCAAGACGAGGCCTAGAGGAAGAGGAGCAGTTCAGGCCAGGGTCTCGTGTCTACATCGAATCGATGACAACGAAAAATTCCCGATACAAGCCCAACTTGGCATTTTTGGCCCGGGATGGAATGGCCGAACTCGTGAGGGCTCGTGATTTCTCGTTTTTCCTGACTTAAACACGTACAAAAGAGCCCTAACATGTATATACATGTATACAGGGGGTTAACTACTGAAATTTTTTTGCAAAAAATATTGGGTATGCACCGCATACCTTTGAATTAGTCTAGCTCCGCCCCTGGGCGGAGTTCCTTCCTCTTTCTCATCGGCAGCAACGGCCTCAAATGGTGTGATGTCGTGGTTTGACTTTTTTAGGCAGTTTTAAGTGCCTTAAATGGCCTACTTTTTTAGGCAGTTTTAAAAATGCCTCTAAAAGTATAGTATTTGACGCAGTTTGAAAAGTACCCTTAATGGTTAATAATTTGAGGCAGTTTTAAAATTGCCTCAAATACTATACTTTTTGAGGCATTTTAAAAAAACGCCTCTAATGCATTATGGATTAGATGCATTTTTACACTGCCTCTAAAGGTCCCATTAGAGGCACTCAAAACTGCCTCAAAAGGTTGACCTTTAGAGGCAGTTTTAAAATTGCCTTAAAAAATAGACCTTTAGAGGCACTTTTGAAACTGCCTCAAATTATAAACCATTTAAGGCACTCAAAACTGCCTCAAAAAATCTAACCATTTGAGGCACTTTTGAAACTGCCTCAAATGATAATTTTGTAGAGGTATTTTTTCAAATTTGCCTCAAATGATAACAATTAGAGGCAGTCTTAAAACAGTGTCTCCAGCAAAGTGCCTATAATTCTAGGACATGGTGTAGTGGCAGGGCTTGTGTTGGTGCTCCCCAGGGACGTGGTGGAGGCGGCGAGGTCGGACGGTGGTGTCTGGGCGTTTCAGCTCAACTTCATGGGTGAAGTATTAGAGTTCAACTTCTATCTCTCTACAAAGGGAGTTCACCTCACCCGATATCTCACTCAAATTCAGAGTAAATAGCATCCGCAGTCACTGAACTTGTCTTGCATGTGCATTTAAGTCACACATCTTACAAAACAAACTAACCGGTCATACAACTTGTGAATCATGTGCACCCGTGGACACTTCTCGGTCTACTGTCCGGTTTTTGAAAAAAAAAATCATGAAGCGTCACGTGAGGGTCAGGGCAGACTATTTTTTTACAGAACCCCCCCTCAGTTTATATTCTCTGCCTGGTCCATTCAGTTGTGAGTCTTATAAGCGTTGACTTGGTAGCCGTGGACGTGGGCCCACCTGCCAGCCTGCATCTTCTTTCTCCCCACTTTTTTTCCTTTGTCCTTTCTCTCTAAGGAGGCAGGACACACGCATAGGAGCGTGCGGGATGGGCACCGCAGGCGGTCGCTGCCGGCACCAGGCGTCCCGGCGCGGCGGGCCAAGCGGCGAAGGAGACCACCGGTATCAGTTCCTTCCATGGCGCTAGCACGGCCGCCCTAACCAATCTCGCCGCTCGGGCTCGGACCAACCTCCGCCCCTACCTGTGGCGTCGGCGTGCATCCTTCCTCCCAGGCAGCAGCGACACCAGCACCAGAGGCTGGAGCAGTCTCGCCCTACTGCTCGTCAAGTCTATGTCGATGTGGCTGGACAAGAACAAAGCAAAGAATCGGGAGAGAGAGGGTGGTCTCGGCATCTCGACCATGGTCGGGTGCAACGTACACTTAAAAAGCTACGGGAGTAGTTTATTTTAGCAGATTGATTTTCAAGGTGGCTAGCAGCTAGTTAACTAGGAACGGCTACCATGTCTGCAAGACTTTGTACTTCTCCATCTCTGGATCAAATAAATTAAAACGGGCCATGGCGGAGTATGTGAGAGAGTCCGCGCAGCGGCCAACCTACAATTTCTTGGAGTTCTTCAACATGCGCGACTCCGCACGCGCCCTTCATCTGAGGTGCTCCGCTCGGGCGGCTGAACGGAGAAGGAAGAAGAGCTGAAGATTGGGGATGTGATTTAATGCTGGGACAAGTTTAACAAATTGGCCTTTCTAAATTTTGGGGGAGGGGGCTAACTAGAAGAAAACCAGTCCTCGTTCACCTCACAGAACACGCGCGTGACTGGTTTTGTCAAAAACCGGACAACAGACCGGAAAGTGACCACGGGTGCACGTAATTGACAAGTTGTGTGATCGGTTAGTTTGTTTTGCAAGATGTGTGACTTAAGTGCACATGCGAGACAAATTCAGTGACCGCGGGTGCTATTTACTCCTCAAATTCGTATCTGGAAGTGCAGGGCCACAGTGCTCATTGACTCATTGTTGCCAACCACACCGGCATCTACCCTCAACCTTGGTCGATCAGAACATCATTTTTTTTTGGATCGGTGGGCAAACAACCTAGCATTGACAAGCTTTGAACAAGTGTAAGTGTCAAGAAACAATATTGATTTGTGTAAAAAAACAAAATGAGACAGAACGAGGGACACATCTGTCAGTATGGTCGACAGTCAATGCTTAACAGTTTGGTGGCACAAACACATATATAATGGTATAGCTCAGCTAACTTAGCTCGCAGTAAGCTTTTATACGTCAAGTGTACGAGAACCTCAGAATGTCATTGTTACATTTGTTGAAATATTGGGCCATTTCATATGAGCCCATAGTAGATTTCAGAAATTCCTAGAAATCTCAAATCCCATGTGTGTAAGCCCATTTGGAATGCAGCCCAAGTTTTTGGCTGCACAAAGGCAAGGGGTGGGAGCTAAGTTTAGTCCCACATGGGAAGTTGGGAGAGATGTAGACCAACATATAAGGTGGGGTGTTGCACCACTTGGTAAGTGAGTGAGAAGAGAAGTGCCACACGCGCGCTCCTCCTCCTCCTCCTCGCTCGCTCGTCTCGTCTCGTCTCGACACGACACGACACGACACGTCACGACGCGCGCGCGCCGCGGTTTGCGGTTTGCGGTTTGCGGAATTGAGCCTCGGAGCCGAGCTTATCTTTTTGCTGCACAGGAAAACCGAACGTTTGACCGAGTTCTTGACGGACGCGTCACAGCTAGCCAGTTCGGGTCGCTCCCGGATCGTGGGCTACTGTAACCGACTCGGACGTGCGACGTGGGCGTGGCCCACGTTGCCTAGGGTTTTTCCGCTGTGCGTCCGCGCCTATATAAACTCTTGCCTGGCTACACGCCGTACACACCTGAAACCGATCTAGGGTTTTACCACCTCTCGCTGCTTGCGCCGCCTCCGTAGTCTACTCCATCCCGAGCGCCGGCGTGCACCGGCGAACGGGAGAGCAGGTCTCCGGAACCACTCGCCTTTGCGATCCTGTACGGGAGAGGGCGAATTAGGTTTTTGGGAAGCGCTCTGCGCGACTGCTCAAGCTTTTCATCACGGGTCGTCTTCCATCCAAGTCGGGCGGTGCTGCCTACCGCCGTCTTCATCGCCGTCTGCTTCGACCGGTCTTCTCCAACGTTGTCATCAACAACGTTATTGCTACGACTACATCTGCAAGCGAACGGTACGTGCGGTCTACTGCTGTTCGTCTGTTCATCATGTTCTGCGAGTACATGTTTAGCTACTGCCTGTTTCCGTTCATCTTGTTGTTTAGTACATCTAGTATGTTCGAGTTACATGTGGTAGTAGCTGCTATTGTCATGTTTAATATTCTGGAATTAATAATGGAAATTGTGCCTAATTATCCAACAATCCAAAAACCTAATTGTAGGCAATTTCCTGAATTATCAATGGCTGGTTTTACCGATGCACTGAGGCCGGATAAATTTACCGGTGTGCACTTTAAGAGGTGGCAGTACAAAGCTGAGCTTTGGCTGACCACGATGAAAGTGTTCCAGATTAGTAAAGGCAAACCTGAAGGAACTATGTCTGACGATGATCAGAAAAAGTTCGAGGAAGCCAATACTATCTTTGTGGGATGCATTCTGAGCATTCTTGCTGACCATCTGTGTGATGTGTTTATGCACATAAAAGACGGGAAAGAGCTCTGGGACGCACTGGACGCCAAGTTTGGTGCTGCAGATGCTGGCAGTGAACTGTACATCATGGAGAGCTTTCATGATTTTAAGATGACTAAGGACCTTCCTGTGGTTCAACAAGCTCATGAGATACAGTGCATTGCCAAAGAGCTCGAACTCCTTAAGTGTGCCTTACCCGACAAGTTTGTGGCGGGTTGCATTATTGCTAAGTTGCCCCCTTCATGGAGGAACTTCGCCACAGCTCTCAAACACAAGAGACAGGAGATATCAGTTGAAAATCTGATAGCGTCCCTTGATGTTGAGGAGAAGGCTCATGCTAAGGACACTACTGAGAAAGGAGAGGGTCATGCTACTGCTAACTTTGTCCAGCAGAAAGGCAAATCCTCAGGCAAGAATAAAGGGAACTTCAAGCCCTCTTTCAACAAGCCTGTAAAGACTACAACCTTCAAGAAGAAGAAGCCGAACAGGGACAGGAGTGATCTAACTTGTTTCACTTGTGGAGAGCCCGGCCACTTTTCCAAGGACTGCCCAGAACGCGCAGACCGCAGAGGGAAAAGGGCCAAGAGTGTCAACGTCGTGACTGCTAGAAATACTGATGGGTATGGTAATCTATTTACTGTTCTTTCGGTATTTCAATCTCCCTCTTGGTGGATTGATACGGGTGCTAACGTTCATGTGTGTGCTGACATCTCTATGTTCACTTCTTACCAGGCCGCACGGGATTCCTCCGTCCTAATGGGCAATGGGTCACATGCCTCTGTTCGTGGTGTTGGCACGGTAGATCTGAAGTTCACTTCGGGGAAGATCGTGCAGCTGAGGAACGTGCAGCATGTCCCTTCTATGAACAAGAATCTTGTTAGCGGTTCCCTTCTCTGCAGAGATGGGTTTAAGGTTGTGTTAGAGTCGAATAAGGTAGTCGTTTCCAAGCATGGACAATTTATTGGAAAAGGCTATGAGTGCGGAGGCTTGTTCCGCTTTTCACTTTCAGATTTCTGTAATAAATCCGTGAACCATATTTGTGGCGGTGTTAATGATGATACCAGTGTTTGGCATTCTCGTTTATGTCACATTAATTTTGGTTTGATGTCTCGGTTATCCAGCATGAGTTTAATTCCGAAATTCACTATTGCCAAAGGTTCTAAGTGCCATAGTTGTGTGCAATCGAAGCAACCTCGTAAGCCTCATACGGCGGCCGAGGAGAGAAACTTGGCACCTCTAGAACTCATACATTCTGATCTATGCGAGATGAATGGTGTGTTGACAAAAGGTGAAAAGAGATATTTCATGACATTGATTGATGATGCGACTAGATTTTGCTATGTTTACTTGTTGCGAACTAAAGATGAAGCTTTAGACTACTTTAAAATTTATAAGGCTGAAGTTGAAAATCAACTAGAGAGAAAGATCAAGCGTCTTAGGTCGGATCGTGGTGGAGAGTATTTTCCTAAAATCTTTGACGAATTCTGTGAGGAACACGGTATTATTCATGAGAGGACGCCTCCCTACTCGCCCCAATCCAATGGGGTGGCCGAGAGGAAAAACCGCACTCTGTCTGACTTGGTGAATTCCATGCTCGACACTGCTGGTTTATCAAAGGCATGGTGGGGGGAGGCTTTGTTGACTGCATGTCATGTCCTGAATAGAGTTCCTAACAAGAATAAAGATAAAACCCCTTATGAGGAGTGGGTTGGGAGAAAGCCATCACTTTCGTATTTGCGCACTTGGGGATGCTTGGCGAAGGTCAACATTCCCATCCCAAAGAAACGCAAACTCGGACCAAAGACTGTGGACTGCATCTTTCTAGGTTATGCTCAGCGGAACATTGGCTATAGATTTTTAGTAGTTAAATCCGAGGTACCTGATATGCATGTTGACACTATAATGGAATCTCGTGATGCAACATTTTTTGAGAATATGTTTCCTATGAAAGATATGCATAGCACTGCTAGATTTTCTTCTGAGATAATTCCTGAATCTAGTGCATCTGACGATTATTTTGAGCAACCACATGAGAACGTTTTTGAGAACGTTCATGAGAAGGATGACAATGAAGCTCCTACAAGGAGCAAGAGACAGAGGACTGCAAAGTCCTTTGGTGATGATTTCATTGTGTACCTTGTGGATGATACTCCCAAATCCATTGCTGAGGCATATGCATCATCAGATGCAGATGATTGGAAAGAAGCTGTCCAGAATGAGATGGACTCGATTATTTCTAATGGAACATGGGAATTATCAGAGCGCCCCCATGGCTGTAAGCCTGTGGGCTGCAAGTGGGTGTTCAAGAAGAAGCTAAGGCCTGATGGTACTATTGAGAAGTACAAGGCGAGACTTGTAGCGAAAGGCTACACACAGAGAGAAGGCGAAGATTACTTTGATACCTATTCACCTGTCGCAAGACTAACCACCATTCGAGTACTACTTTCCATGGCTGCCTCCTATGGTCTTATCGTTCATCAAATGGACGTAAAGACAGCTTTCCTCAATGGAGAGTTGGAAGAGGAAATCTATATGGATCAGCCTGATGGATTTGTGGTAAAAGGTGAAGAGACAAAGGTGTGCAAGTTGCTAAAATCTTTATATGGCCTGAAACAAGCACCTAAGCAATGGCATGAGAAGTTTGACAGAACTTTAACTTCTGTTGGCTTCGTCGTTAATGAGGCTGACAAGTGCGTTTACTATCGCCATGGTGGGGGCGAAGGTGTTATATTGTGTTTGTACGTTGATGATATTCTCATCTTTGGTACAAACATGAAAGTAATACATGAGGTCAAGTCTTTCTTGTCAAAGTGCTTTGATATGAAAGATCTGGGAGAAGCTGATGTGATCCTGAACATCAAGCTAAATAAGAACGAGAGTGGGATTACTTTATCGCAATCCCACTATGTTGAGAAGATCTTGAGCCGGTTTGGCTTTATTGATGGCAAGTCTTCTCCAACACCTTATGATCCCAGTGTGATATTGCGTAAGAACAAGAACGAACCAACAGATCAACTGAGGTATTCTCAGATCATTGGTTCACTCATGTACTTAGCGAGCGCGACAAGACCTGACATCTCTTTTGCTGTGAGCAAGTTGAGTAGGTTCATGTCAAACCCGGGTATTGATCATTGGCATGCACTTGAAAGGGTCATGCGCTATCTATGTGGTACAATGAGTTACGGGATTCACTATTCAGGACACCCTGCTATGCTTGAAGGATATAGTGACGCAAATTGGATCTCTGATATAGATGATATCAAAGCCACTAGTGGGTATGTGTTTACCTTTGGAGGTGGCGCCGTATCATGGAGATCATGTAGGCAAACCATATTGACGAGGTCAACTATGGAAGCAGAACTTACTGCTTTAGACACAGCCACTGTAGAGTCAGAATGGCTGCGTGAGCTCTTGATGGACTTGCCGGTGGTTGAAAAACCTGTGCCGGCCATCCTCTTGAATTGTGACAACCAAACAGTTATTGTCAAAGTGAACAATTCTAAGGATAACGCGAAGTCATCAAGACACGTTAAAAGACGTTTGAAGTCTGTCAGGAAATTGCGAAACTCCGGAGTAATAACTGTTACGTATATTCAAACAGACAAAAACCTGGCAGATCCCTTTACTAAGGGGCTATCACGCAATGTGATAGATAGTGCATCGAGGGAGATGGGTTTGAGACCCATAGATGTTATGCCATAGCGGTAACCCAACCTTTGTGATCGGAGATCCCGTGAATTAGGACCTGGGAAAACAAGCTAGTGGTTTAACTGAGGAGAGTATTCTGTAACCCTCTCTAAGTGAAGATGCAAAACTCTCAAAATCTGTAAGGCAGGTTGGCAACATGCCTTAATGTGTTTCTGTTGGCTATGATTAGCAAAGATGCTGTCCTACAGAGCATTTTTGAAAGAACACACCTATATGAGTCCGACTGTTAAACGTCGCAGTCTATGAGATTTGGGTGATCTCTAGTAAACTCATGAAGAGACCATGGAGTACGACGCATATGCTCCAACCCGCGGGGTAGGCTACTGGCAGCCATGTACTGGTTATGACTTTGAGTGAAATCTTGACGCACAAAACTTGCAATTCAAGGCGTAGTCCATTGTTCAAGTTGCTGATAGACGTAGCTTAAGGTTCTAGGCGGAAGTTCAACTTAACAGTCTCTGCTGAAACACTGGTATATAAACAAGTAGTGAGGTTTGGCAAATCTCTAAATGGGCATTTGAGATCTGGTGGGGGATTGTTGAAATATTGGGCCATTTCATATGAGCCCATAGTAGATTTCAGAAATTCCTAGAAATCTCAAAGCCCATGTGTGTAAGCCCATTTGGAATGCAGCCCAAGTTTTTGGCTGCACAAAGGCAAGGGGTGGGAGCTAAGTTTAGTCCCACATGGGAAGTTGGGAGAGATGTAGACCAACATATAAGGTGGGGTGTTGCACCACTTGGTAAGTGAGTGAGAAGAGAAGTGCCACACGCGCGCTCCTCCTCCTCCTCCTCGCTCGCTCGTCTCGTCTCGTCTCGACACGACACGACACGTCACGACGCGCGCGCGCCGCGGTTTGCGGTTTGCGGTTTGCGGAATTGAGCCTCGGAGCCGAGCTTATCTTTTTGCTGCACAGGAAAACCGAACGTTTGACCGAGTCCTTGACGGACGCGTCACAGCTAGCCAGTTCGGGTCGCTCCCGGATCGTGGGCTACTGTAACCGACTCGGACGTGCGACGTGGGCGTGGCCCACGTTGCCTAGGGTTTTTCCGCTGTGCGTCCGCGCCTATATAAACTCTTGCCTGGCTACACGCCGTACACACCTGAAACCGATCTAGGGTTTTACCACCTCTCGCTGCTTGCGCCGCCTCCGTAGTCTACTCCATCCCGAGCGCCGGCGTGCACCGGCGAACGGGAGAGCAGGTCTCCGGAACCACTCGCCTTTGCGATCCTGTACGGGAGAGGGCGAATTAGGTTTTTGGGAAGCGCTCTGCGCGACTGCTCAAGCTTTTCATCACGGGTCGTCTTCCATCCAAGTCGGGCGGTGCTGCCTACCGCCGTCTTCATCGCCGTCTGCTTCGACCGGTCTTCTCCAACGTTGTCATCAACAACGTTACTGCTACGACTACATCTGCAAGCGAACGGTACGTGCGGTCTACTGCTGTTCGTCTGTTCATCATGTTCTGCGAGTACATGTTTAGCTACTGCCTGTTTCCGTTCATCTTGTTGTTTAGTACATCTAGTATGTTCGAGTTACATGTGGTAGTAGCTGCTATTGTCATGTTTAATATTCTGGAATTAATAATGGAAATTGTGCCTAATTATCCAACAACATTATCACTTAATTAAAGGTAAGTTCTCAAATAAACCTAATGCCACCAGCGCTCATCATCCAACCCTAACCCCAGCAGCTCTCATCCTTGTCCTCCAGGCTTCGTCATAGACGGGTCCATCGTCGTCATCAGAAGAGGAATCATTTCCGTACATGAAGGGGAATACTGTATCTGGACTGCCCCTATCAAATGCACCTATCATAGGATGCTTCAAATCATCCATCTTTTGGTTCTTGCATGCATAACAATCACCTATAAGAAAAAAAATGGGACGGAATGTTAGCTGCAGCACAAGCAAAGCACAAAATTAAGATGTCCTTGCTCGCCAATTTCACTTTATTATCATTAAGACAAAGATTGTAGTAATACCATTTTCATAAGGCTCGAGCGGGCAGCAGAAGTAAATTTTTCGTGTCAATATTTCCTTTACTTCGGCGAAGTAAAGCGTCGAGGTCCACTCACATGAACCAGGTCCCTTCAACTTGACAGTGAAGTTGAAGTGGTGGAAGATCTTGCAATAATTCTCCACATGAAAACACTGGTATTTAAGTTCATCAAATTCGTAGTCAAATTCCTACAAAAACAACTGTTAGTAAAACCTTTACACTTCAAACAATTAGAAGAACTTTGTAAAGTTCAAAGATAGAGATTACAGGCAAACCATAAGATCTTCTTTTTCGAGGTATTTTTGAAATGCCACCCTCACTTCTTCGCTCATCCATTTCTTCCCATTCTCAGCAATTTTCTCTTTGGAACCTTCATATTGCCCTTGTGCTGCAACTGCTGATGATTCTTGTGCTGCAACTGCTTGAGCTAGATCTCGTAGCAGCACCTGTTGAGCTTCAAATTTTTCAAGTGAGGCCTGCCGGGTCAACTTTAGGGCCTTATCTCGAGCAGCTTGAGCAGCTCTCTCACTAATAAGAAAATATTCAAAAGCGTCGTCAACACTGTCAAAAATGGGCTGGTTCAACATCCAATCTGTGTCGTTTCGCTCCTCTGACCTAAGTAAAATCATGACCACACAGTCAACGAAATTAGGTCATGCTCTTCACACCAACAAGGAAACAATGAAACAAGTTATGCCATGCAACATGTAAATTTGTTATGAGCACAGTTCAGCAAGTGAACTAATTTTCCTAGAACGATATAAAAAATCATGACAAACAAAATAAAGCAACAAAAGTAGCACAATACTAATTCATCTACGGAGGAAGGCATTGCCACTTAAACACTGGCATTGTTAGATAATAGGACACTGACAACAACAACAAAAATGGCTTCTAGTCGCAATTAAGTTGGGTATATGGTAGAGATGAAACCTGCAAGAAGCAACAAAAGGGAAAACAAGGAAAAATTAAGAAGAAAGAAAATAGGAGACTGGTAGCGGAAGCGGATTTGGTGCACCCAGGCACAAGTGGTCCCTTCTTTTGAAAAAATTGAAATTTGTACTTTTGAGTTACAAAAAACATCAAAATTTATTTTGGGAATATGTATACAAGGTCTGAATATACATATGAAGTATCGGTAGAAATATTGTTTTACAACTAGAGGAAAAAACGTGTTCTATTTTGGACTAGAATTTTTTTCTTATATTTCCCAAAAAAAACATGGTATCTGAAAATGACATTTATGACGTACATTCTTGACATGTATATCTAGCTATATATTTTCCGGCCAAATATTTTGAGACACGGAAGTAAGTTTTTTTAATTTTTCAAAAAACAGGCACCAATGTGCTCGTGAGCTGCTGAGGGTCGTAGATTGCTAATTTCCAAGTGCTCCAACCCATGGAAAGTTCTTTGGTGACATTGCAATCGCTCAAGTATTTCTTTACAAACTCCTCCCAGATCAGTTTTGATCTTTTTTTTTTCCAACCGGGCTTCCACCCCTTTCCATTACTTGAACGGAAATAACAAAGTCTGGAACAACAAAACGGAAGTTCTAGAGGAGGAGGTGGGGGGAAAGCTAGCTGAGCAGTATCAGGAAACCCACTGTGTGCGCTCGCCGTCGAAACGCACACTATGGGACGAAAACCTGATACCACTAATTATTTCTAAGTTCAACTTATTACAGACCAGGGGCCAGAGACATCAGAGTCTAACAGAGAAAACGAAAGGGAACAGCCGATCGAAACAGCAAAGCCAGCAAGGAGCATCAAATCATCGTCACAATCGCCAGCTGGTGAGAGCCCTCCACCTGACGAGAGTACACCGAAGACGCCACCTGCTTGAGCCTGTTAGCCCCCTCAATAAGTCTCTCCTTATCAGCAGCATCCTTTTGGAGACCTGCCCAGTATATGAGTAAAGAAATAGAGTAGAAAGTAATTACACTAGGGGATTTCAAATGAAACTTATCAAAAGTAACTCTATTTCGAATATTCCAAATAGCCCAACAAATGGAAGCCAGGATAACCATGTGGAATCTCTCAAAACCTGGGAGAACAGAATGGAACCAGGCCATAGCTTGCCAAAAGGAAACTGGAACAGTAGTGGAATCAAAAGCCTTGCTCAAAACCCCCCAAACAACTTTAGAAATGGGGCAAGTGAAGAAGAGGTGATCATTTTTCTCCTCAAGGTTGCAAAAAGAACAAACAGGAGCCCCAGGCCAATGCCTTTTTTTCATATTTTCTCTAGTCAACACAGCATCTTGACATAACTGCCAAAGGAAGACTTTGATTTTAAGAGGGATCTTAGCCTTCCAAATCCATTTATTATGAGAACCAACAAGATTTCTTTCCAACCACAGGTAAACAGACTTGGTGGAGAAACAATTATTTGGATTCAAAGACTAGGAAATGAAATCACTGTCATTTGATCTAGGAAGATTCCTCAAGCTATTTTTGATAGCATTCCAATGCAACAAATTATCACCTCTCAAGGTTCTACGAAAAGGAATATGGAAATCAGAAGCAGAAGCATCAAGAATAGTGCAATCTTTGTCCAAGCACAGGTCAAAAAGCTCAGGAAACTGCAAGGAAAAAGGAGGTTCACCAGAAATAGAATCTTGCCAAAGCCTACAAATATTACCATTTCTAATATTAACTTTCCTTCCAACCATATAAGTGTCCTTAACTTTAAGGAGACCTTTCCAACAAGGAGAATCACTAAATCTAGCAGAAACACTGGCCACAGATTTGTTCCTTAAGTATTTGGCTTTGACAATGTCCTGCCAAAGACCTTGCTCAGTGTCTAACTTCCACCACCACTTGCACAACAAGCTAATGTTTTGCTTGCGCAAGTCAAGAATCCCCAAACCACCTTTTTTCTTAGATCTGCAGACCTTAGTCCACTTCACCATGTAATACCCTCTTTTTAATTTCTTCCCATGCCAAAAGAAACGTCTCCTATGTTTATCCATTTTCTCCAGGAAGGTTTTACAGAACAAGAAAAGAGACATGAAATAGGAAGGGAGACTAGACAGACAGGCATTGACCAAAGTTAATCTGCCTCCAGAGGAATTAGCCCCTCCAACCCAGGCATCAAGCTTTTTAATAAACTTCTGATCCAAAGGATCCAAGTCAGAAACTCTAAGATTTCTGAAAGTAACAGGAACACCAAGATACTTCATAGGGAAGGAGCCAACTTGACAGCCAAAAAGAGAAGAATAGAACTCAGCAGTGATATTATCCCCACCCACCAAAAAAATCTCACTTTTCTGATAGTTAATCTTAAGACCAGACATTAACTCAAACAAATATAACAGCAATTTCAGGTTTAAAGCTTTCTCAGGATCATGAGAGATACAAAGGACAGTATCATCCGCATATTGCATGATAGCCACACCTTTATCAATAAGATCAGGAGCCAACCCCACCAGGAGATCATTCTGCTGAGCCATCAAAACCATTTTAGCAAGACATTGAACATCAGCATTGAAAAGAAAAGGAGACAAGGGATCCCCTTGTCTAACCCCTTTAGCACTCTTAAAGTAGGGGCCAGATTTATTGTTAATCTTAACAGAAACCGTACCATCAGTAAGAATCTTCTCAATCCACTGACAGAGGAGATCAGAAAAACCCATGGCTTTAAGACAGTTCAGAAGAAACTTCCAATTCACTTTATCAAAGGCTTTTTCAAAATCAAGCTTCAAAACAATCCCAACATGCTTTTTTATATGGGAATGATGGAGAATCTCATGCAAAGACATAATACCATCAACAATACATCTTTTCTTCATAAAGGCATTTTGATTTTTACCAATCAACTTGGAGGTATAGGGTTCAAGTCTCAAGGTTAAAGTTTTAGTAATAAGTTTGTAGATACATCTGAGGAGACAAATAGGCCTATATTGAGTGATCTTGTCAGCACCAGAAACTTTGGGTAAAAGAGTAATGATCCCATAGTTTAACCTAGCCACATCCAGGGTTCCAGCATGAAAAGCATGAAAAAGGTTCATAACATCCCACTTGATGATGTCCCAGCAACGCTGGTAAAACTCAATAGGAATGTTGTCAGGGCCAGGAGCTTTATTGGAAGCCATAGAGAATAAGGCTGCTTTGACTTCCTCTACAGAAAAAGGCCTAGTAAGAAGCAAGTTCTCTTCCTCAGACAATTTTTCATTAGGATTCCACATACTAGGATCAAAGTCCAAAATGTTACCAGGAGCAGGGCCAAAAAGATTCTTGTAATAAGCAGTAGCATGAGAGATAAGGTTATCAGTTCCTTCAATAAGGATATCATTATCTTTAAGAGAGAACATAGTATTTTTTCTCCTTCTACCATTTGCCACCCTATGGAAATAGCTAGTGTTCAAATCCCCTTCCAAAAGCCATTTCTCATGAGACCTCTGATACCACAAAAGCTCCTCTTCAGCAAAAAGAGCAAAAAATCTTACTTGGATATCAGTTTTCCTAAGGTTTAACTCAGGGGAAAGATCATTCTCCTCTTCAAGAGCTTCAATACTAACAAGCTCCTCCTTTAACTCTCTTTTCAGCTTTTTATTATGGCCATAAAGATTAGACCCCCATCCCTTAAAATATTTCTTAAAACGTTTCAATTTAATATTCAGAATGTCAATAGGATCATCACTATGGACAGTTCTGTTTAAAACCAAGGCAGCAGAATGAAAGAACTCAACATTCTGGAACCAAGAAAGGTCAAAACGAAATTCCCTGGAAGCATTAGCAGGGAAAGCATGGGAAGCAGTATCAAGGAGTAAAGCATTATGGTCCGAAACTTCTCTAACCAGCTTTCGAACAGTAACCAAAGGAAACAAATCTTCCCAATCAGGAGACATGAGCACTCTATCTAATTTTTCAAGAGTAGGAGAAACATGGTTATTAGACCAAGTAAACTTACCACCATGCATGAAGATCTCCCTCAGCCCAAGAGTATGAATAATAGAATTGAAAAGATCAGAAGAATGGTTTTGAACAAAGGGGGTATTTTTCTCTCCACTATGCCTGAGGATGTTGAAATCACCACCAACAATGAACGGAGTAGAAACATTATTACAGAAGGCAGCCAACTCAGTCAGGAAATCATTTTTCTGCTCATCTTGAGCTGCACCATAGGCAACCAAAAGGGACCAGGAGACTTTTTTCATCTTATCCCAGAGCACAAAATGAAGCATGAATCTACCAGCTTTAAAAACACTGACTTCAAGTGATTCATTTTTAACACCACAAAGGATACCACCAGACCTTCCAACAGAAGGAACCCACTTCCAGAAGTAACTATCTCCAGGATCAATCTTTCTAAAAAAACTTCTATCATAATCTTTTTTGATAGTTTCTTGTAACCCAATGAAATCAAGACAGTAATCAAACATGAGATCCTTAACACAAGAAATAGCACCTTTTTTCCCCACACCTCTAATATTTAGGAAGACCCCTTTCATTGTAATTTTTTGGGTTTTGATCTAGTTCTACTAACTCTGCCAGGGGACAGGGCACAGTTAGTAGATTCAGCCTTTTTTGCTTCTCTGACTTCTAGTTATAGGTCTAGAAGCAGAGACAGATGATTTCCTTTTCATATTTTTCTTTTTCCTGCTTTCAACAAGGGTAAAGGAAGAATCCTCATTATCATCAGAAGAGATCCAATCCATAGACAAGGGAGTAGTAGTACCTTCATTACTCTCAATAAACAGAACAGAAGAAAGGGGTTTAACAGACTTATGCTTGGAGACCAAGGAATTTCTAGCAAGTTCTAAGTCTCTCACTAGATTGACAGAATCAAAGTTCCCATCAGGAATCTTAACCCCCATTAAACTGGCTTTAGCCACAATCTGATTATCAGACAACACAGCAAAGGAATTACTACTTAAAGGGTTTGGGACAGAGTCATGGTTACCTTCAAGATTCCTCTTCCTTGAAAGAGCAGAAGCCTTCTCCATAGTGTCAGAATTGACAGAGTCTTGAAGCCTGGAGCTGAACCTTGGCCCACATGATTCATCTTGCACAATATCAGGGGAGGAGTCAGGAGACTGAACCAGATAATCAGGAGATCCAATCAAAGGAGAAGAGGCATCCCCAGTGACTTCAGTGATAGTAGGGAGAGAAGGCCAAACTTCATCAACATTAGCATTGTCACAATGAAATAGAAGAGAGTTGAAGGTTTCCAAGGTCATACTCTTGCAAGTCTCCTGGGAAATAGGACTGGAGTTCAGAATAGGACATGGAATCAACCACTTGTTAGAAGCAACCCCAGCAGCAGCAACATTTTCCTTATGAATAGCATCCAGCAAGAGATCATCCCCAATGTTACTATCTTCTTCAGATTCCTGGCCAACAGGCTCGTTTTCTGGAATGGAATCATGGTTAGTCAGGTGTCTGACAGACTCAGTCTGGCTGCCTTGCACAAAACCTTCAGAAGTTTCTTCAGTATTTGACTCAGAAAAATCAGTCCTGGCTCTCTTTGGAGAAGGTGGTCTAGAAGCACCACCCACTCTAGTAGCATCTTCAACTCTAGGGGGCCCAGCAACCACAATCTTGTCAACCTCATAACCAAAGTCATAGAAATTGTCACCCAAGCACCCTTCAGCAATGTGAGGAATTCTTTCCACATCTCTACATCCAATGAGAACTTTAACAAACTCAGGCTTGTGCAAAGTTGCAGGATCAAGGTCAAGAGAAACTCCAACCAAAGAACCCACATAAAAACAGTTAGCTTCAGTTCTTCTGTCCAGAGGGATGTTGCTGATCCTGACCCAAGCTTTCTGGAGACAACCCTTGGAGCCAATAGAAGCAGTCCAAGTAGACAACCTAACAGTAGCATCAACAGTCTTCAGTTTCATAGAGGAGCCATAGTAAACAGCCCTTTCCACCTCCCTGGGATTGGGAAACCTCATGATGAACTGATTCTGCCCAATGGGTCTGGCAGTACATCTCCACCCATCCCCAAAAACAAGGTTGAATTCAGTTTTGATCTATCCTGCCTCTTTTTACATTGTTAGCACGCCTTGAATTCCGCTGTGCAACAACGCTTCTAGGGGGGGGGGGGGGCTACATTGTAAAAGTACAAACCATCCATCACCAAAGCAAGTAGATAAGGGCTTAAATCTGACCCTCGGTGCATTCGTATTTTTTTTAAAAAAAATTGTTGGCTTATAACCGCATAGTAATAGCAGTTAACCTAAGAATTTAAACGACAAAAGTTCCATTGGTGGTTACATTTTACAGCACAAAAAAATTACATCTTGCAATTCATTCGTTGCTCCATCACTACAGGAATAAAGACATACGCCGACGGTCGATTGCCCTCGGCGTAGCCATGTTTTGCCGTCGGCGTAGTATACGCCGAGGGCCCCCTCGGCGTAGATGCCCCTCGGCGGAGCTCTGTTTTACCGTCGGCGTAGCATTTGCCCTCGGCGTAGGCTATGCCGAGGGCAAAGCCGTCGGCGTAGCCCCGTCGGCATAGCCTATTTATATATATTTTTTAAAAGTTTTAAAAAATTGATTTTTTTTTAATTTTTTTTCTGAATTGTTTGCCTCACTAATCTCTCAATTGGAATATTTTTAACACTAATTACACTTAATCTTTGGTCAAATTTAAGTCTTAGTCAAACTTCCCGGTCGGTCACCCATCCTCACACTACTCCACCTCCAGCACGCTTAACCTCTCTGTTCCATCCGGATGAGTGTCCACGAAGCAAATTATACCTTGTTGATAATACTACCATATCAATCGTATTAACCCTTATACCACTATGTCACACGTCATTGGTTTTAAGTTTCCAAACTATATATTAAGTAAACAACAATAAATAAGTAATAAATATATTGAATTTCAAACTATATAATAAGTAAATAACAATGAATAATTAATAAATATATTGAATAATTTATATCTTTAAATCTGTAAATCGGAATTCAACAAATTATGTCTAAATCGATAAGAAAAATGAGAGGAATCCAAATATGACATCCATATGTAATGTTTTTATGTTTTATTTAATTTTGAATTTATTATGCTCATTTTGAATTTAATGTATCATCAGTGATATCTCGAACTAATGAGATTTACATTGAAAAAATCAAAAAAAAATCAAAAAATCAAAAAAAGGAAAACCTTCACACCTAGTCTTCTTATGTCAAATACTAATGAGTCCACATGATAAACAATTTTTTTATAGTTTTCTTATGTCATACCCCCGCTTTACCCCGTTAACCCTCACTTTACCCCGTTGATAAACGGTGGGCATGAACCTTCTTAGCTAGGGGTCGAATTTCGCAAACGTCTTTGTGTATCTCTAATATAATAACATGTTGTGTATCTAAAAGTGATTTTTTCAAAAAATCATGAGGAAGCCATGATGGAGTTGTAGTTCAAATTTACCCCGCTTCCTGCTGAATTGGGAAGAGTTTGTCTTTTTTGTGAAAGGTTAATGCAAAGCTTCACACACACACAAACAATTGGTGATATATATATATATAATATGTCCTAATATTGTTTAAAAATTTTGTGGTCTAGTTTTGTAATGTATTTTCAGTACTTTCTTCACAAAAAAACCCAATTTTGACACTTAGAAAATGAAAATTGATTTTTTATGCATAGAAAATGAAAACTCACAATATGAACTTTGTTTCCCATCCCAATACACACACATGTGCACAATATGGGGTCATTTGAACAAACTATTCTATGATTCAGGTCATGATCTAGCTCATCTGGCTTGAAAGCCATGAAACTTCGTACATGATAGGTCATTTCTGAGAAGGGGTTTCTACAATATTTGCAATAGTCCAAGTTTATTATTTTTCCTCACAACTAGGTAATATAAAATGACACAATACGAAGGCTTTACATTTTTTTGAATTTTTTTGAACTTCTTATGCTCGATTCAAAATGCGGTCAAAACGGCGGGCATGAACCTTCTTAGCTAGGGGTTTAATTTTGCAGAACTATTTAATGATCTATGATAAAACATCTACTTGTGAATCTAAAAATGATTTTTTTTAAAAACATGGGCAAACTATGATACAGTTGTAGTTCAAATTTACCCCGCTTCCCGCTGAATCGGCAAGAGTTTGTCTTTCTTGTGAAAGGTTAATGCAAAGCTTCATACACACAAAAAATTGGTGATATATACATAAAATATTTCCTACTATTGTTGAAAATTAGGTTGGTATAATTTTGTAATGTATTTTCAGTACTTCCTTCATAAAAAAACCCAATTTTGACACTTAGAAAATGAAAATTGATTTTTTATGCATAGAAAATGAAAACTCCCAATATGAACTTTGTTTCCCATCCCAATATGCACACATGTGCACAATATGGGGTCATTTGAACAAACTATTCTATGATTCAGGTCATGACCTAGCTCATCTCGCTTGAAAGCCATGAAACTTCGTACATGATAGGTCATTTCTGAGAAGAGGTTTCTACAATATTTGCAATAGTCCAAGTTTATTATTTTTCCTCACAACTAGGTAACATAAAATGACACAATACAAAGGCTTTACATTTTTTTGAATTTTTTTTAAACTTCTTATGCTCGATTCAAAATGCGATCGAAACGGCGGGCATGAACCTTCTTAGGTAGGGGTTGAATTTTACAAAACTATTTATGGATCTGTGATAAAACTTCTACTTATGAACATGAAAATGATTTTTTAGAAAAATTATGGGCAAACTATGATGCGGCTCTAGTTCAAATTTTCTCGACTTCCAACTGAATCAAAACCCTAAATCCCTAATCTAAAAATCCTAACTAATTAAATTAATTAGTTCTAAATTTTTGAAGGTTTAGATGAATAGATCTTATTTTTATACAAATTTTGATATATTATTTGTATTTTTGTGAATTAGAATGATTTAGTTATGATTTTTCTAAAATTAATGTGGTAAAATGAAAAATAGCTATGCCGAGGGCATTGCCGTCGGCGTATAAAAGGCCGTCGGCGTAGCTATCTTACGCCGACGGCAATTCTACGCCGACGGCCAGCTTCGTGGGCTGCCTAAAATATAGCCTACGCCGACGGCACCGACATTTGGCCGTCGGCGTAGACGCTGGCCGTCGGTGTCTTTCACCATTCCTGTAGTGCATGTGCAGGTAAATACCCAAGTTTAACTACTTTCATGGCTCCTATGATTCATAGGATTTTCAAAAACAGGAGTAGGAAAAACGTAGGATTTGAATGACATGGCCTCTCCAATCCTACAGGATTAGGAAACTACATGATTTTGGATCCACGATTGTTTGATTGCACAAGAAAACCAAAGTAACTATAGACAGAGGTTCGAGTGAATAAAAAATTTCCACCAAAACAGAGTGCAAATGAATCCTCTGAAATGACCTTTGTAGGAAGAATTCCTAAGGATCCAAATCCTACATAATTCATTTGAATCAAAGGAACCCTGAGGCTTTAGAGTGGTACATGTAGCAAAAACAATCGTAATGATGGATTCAATAACTGGGGCCAATGTTCGAGAAAAGGGCAGACATAGTTAGAAATCAAGGGAGAATATAATTTTATGTTCTCTAACTTTCCTGCCCGTTCAGCAAATTCAATCTAGTTTCCACATCTTCCGGTATCAAAGTCATGGAGAATTCCAACCACCAAACAATATGACATGCTACTCTAGTGCAAAGCAGATTCTTGTCCAAACAAGTGCGAAGTTTTTTGCTTGACAATATGCAGACGCAGGATTCAAACATGCACTCAATTAGATGGATATAATTAGATGGATATAATGAAGAACAGAGAAAGGGAAAAGTCAGTGAGATGAAATATGTAAACTTGAAAGACAAACTCTATCGTTTCAACATTTAGTGTAATCAAAATGGTATGTTTGAGTAACTTGACACTAGTGGAAAAAGGGCCTTTGGCCTGGACCCTTTAGTCTCGGCCTCCATCTGGGCCGGGACTAAAGGCCCGGCCACGTCGCCCCAAATTCGCCAGCCGCCCGGGAGGCTTTAGTCCCGGCCCGTAACGAGCCTTTAGTCCCGGTTTGAGACACAAACCGGGACTAAAGGGCTATGCGCTGAGCGGCCCGCATGTGCGCTCCCTTTAGTCCCGGTTTGTGTCTCAAACTGGGACTAAAGTCCTCTGCCTATATATTGGCCGCAGCCCCTCTCTCCCCTCTTCCTTGCATTTTTCTTGGATGGATGAGTGTGGGTGTGTGCTAGCTCACCTTTTTGCTTGGATGCACTACAGGTGTTTGTTGAAATGTGTGTTAGAGCGATGCCGCTTCAGTTCACCGAACACAACTACGATATGAGGTGCCCGAGCCACGCTTAAGCCTCTTCCTCTTTATTTCCACTTATTCTAAAAGGTTAGCAACTATATTTCCTCGTTTAGACCGTGCGGTACTAATTTTTAGGATCGTGATTGTGTTTGATATACTGTTGCATGACGCAGATGAGCCATCCATGGATGTACGGTGATCGACGCACCGCCGCTTATAGAGAAGGCGTGCATTCTTTTCGAGATGCGGCCGATGCGAACAAGCATGGTGGTGGCTATATGTTTTGTCCATGTGTTGAATGTCGGAATGAGAAGGATTACACTTCCTCAAGAGTCATTCAGAGCCACCTGCTTCGGTCCGGTTTTATGTCGGGCTATAATGTTTGGACCAAGCACGGAGAAAGAGGGGTTATGATGGAAGACGACGATGAAGAAGAAGAGAACGATGATGACAACTACCGATCTATGTTCCCTGAGTATGCTGATACCGCAATGGAAGACAATGAAGAAGAAGATCAGGGTGCAGAACGGGAACCAGATGAGCCCGCTGATGATCTTGGCCGGGTCATTTCTGAAGCACGGCGAGGCTGCAACACAGAAAAGGAGAGGTTGCAGTTCGAGCAGATGTTACAGGACCACAACAAATTGTTCTACCCAACTTGTGAAGATGGCCAGAAGAAGCTGGGTAGCACACTGGAATTGCTGAAGTGGAAGGCAGAGACCGGTGTGACTGACTCGTCAATCGAAAAGTTGCTGGTACTGATGAAGAAGATGCTTCCAAGAAAGAACGAATTGCCCGCCAGCACGTACGAAGCAAAGAAGCTTGTCTGCCCTCTAGGATTAGACGTGCAGAAGATACATGCATGCCCTAATGACTGCATCCTCTACCGCGGTGAGAAGTATGAGAATATGGATAAATGCCCGGTATGCACTGCATTGCGGTATAAGATCAGAAAAGATGACCCTGGTGAGATTGAGGGCGAGCCACCCAGGAAGAGGGTTCCTGCCAAGGTGATGTGGTATGCTCCTATAATACCATGGTTAAAATGTCTGTTCAGAAATAAAGATCATGCGAAGTTGTTGCGATGGCACATGGAAGATCGTATGAAAGACGATAAGTTGAGCCACCCCGCTGATGGTCGGCAGTGGAGAAAAATCGAGAGAGAGTTCCCGAGATTTGCAGGTGACGCAAGGAACTTATGGTTTGGTCTGAGTACAGATGGCATGAATCCTTTTGGGGAGCAGAGTTGCAGTCACAGCACCTGGCCCGTTAGTCTATGTATCTACAACCTTCCTCCTTGGTTGTGCATGAAGCGGAAGTTCATTATGATGCCAGTGCTTATCCAAGGTCCAAAGCAACCCGGCAACGACATTGATGTGTACCTAAGGCCATTAGTTGATGAACTTTTACAGCTGTGGGCCGAACCAGGTGTACGTGTGTGGGACGAGCACAAACAAGAGGAATTTGACCTTCGAGCGTTGCTTTTCGTAACCATCAATGATTGGCCTGCTCTTAGTAACATTTCAGGACAGTCAAACAAGGGATACAATGCATGCACGCACTGTTTAGATCAGACAGAAAGTATATATCTGGACAAATGTAGGAAGAATGTGTACCCGTACAATCGTCTCTTTCTTCCGCCCAAGCATCCCTTAAAGAAAAAAGGCAAGCATTTCAATGGCAAGGCAGAACCCCGGGGGAAGCCTGTCATCCGTACTGGTGCTGAAGTATTTGATATGGTCAAAGATTTAAAAGTAATCTTTGGAAAGGGTCCTGGCAGCCAACCTGTTCCTAACGGCCCTGATAAGCGCGTACCCATGTGGAAGAAGAAATCTATATTTTGGGAGCTACCCTATTGGGAAGTCCATGAGGTCCGCTCCGCAATCGACGTGATGCACCTGACGAAGAATCTCTGCGTGAATATTCTAGGTTTCCTGGGCTTGTATGGGAAGTAAAAAGATACACCGGAAGCACGGGAGGACCAGGAACGTCATAAAGGAAGAGATGGCATGCATCCAGGGCAGTTTCAAGGGCGTGCCAGCTACGCTCTTACTAAGGAAGAGAAGGAAATCTTCTTTGAAGTCCTTTTCAGTATCAAGGTCCCGACTGGCTTCTCGTCGAATATAAAGGGAATCGTAAATATGAAAGACAAAAAATTTCAAAACCTAAAGTCTCATGACTGCCACGTGCTTATGACGCAATTGCTTCCGGTTGCATTGAGGGGAATTCTACCGGAAAATGTTCGTCTGGCAATTGTGAAGGTATGTGCATTCCTGAATGCAATTTCTCAGAAGGTAATCGATCGAGAAAGTCTATCAGGGTTACAGATTGATGTGGTCCAATGTCTGGTCAGCTTTGAGTTGTTGTTCCCGCCATCCTTCTTCAATATAATGACACACCTCCTAGTTCACCTAGTCGAAGAGATTAGAATTCTCGGTCCTGTGTTTCTACACAATATGTTCCCCTTCGAGAGGTTCATGGGAGTCTTAAAGAAATATGTTCGTAACCGTGCTAGGCCAGAAGGAAGCATCTCCAAGGGCTATGGAACAGAGGAGGTCATTGAGTTTTGTGTGGACTTTCTTCCTGACCTTAAGCCGATTGGTGTTCCTGAATCTCGGTATGAGGGTAGGCTGACAGGAAAAGGCACACTAGGAAGGAAAGCAAAAGTATGTATGGACGGGCATTCTTTCTCTCAAGCACACTACACAGTTCTACACAATTCCACCGTGGTGGCTCCGTATATCGTGAGACACGAGAATATTCTACGCTCCGAAAACCCGGGGAAGGCTGACACTTGGATTAAAGGGGAACACGAGAAGACTTTCGGTAGTTGGTTGCAGACACATCTCATGAATAACGACACCGTTGGAGATCAGCTGTACTATTTGGCCAGGCCACCATCTTCGACTATATGTACTTTCCAAGGGTACGAGATAAATGGGAATACATTTTACACGGTTGCCCAAGATAAAAAGAGCACCAACCAAAACAGTGGTGTCCGCTTTGATGCAACAGACGAGAATGGGCACTGTTTGGAAATATATTACGGGTACATAGAGGAGATATGGGAACTTGACTATGGACCTACTTTTAAGATCCCTTTGTTTCGGTGCAAATGGGTAAAGCTGACAGGAGGTGGGGTAGTTGTAGACCAAAAGTACGGCATGACAACAGTGGATCTCAACAATCTTGCGTACATGGACGAACCATTCGTCCTAGCCAACGATGTCGCTCAGGTTTTCTATGTGAAGGACATGTCTACAAAAACGAGAAAAAGAAATCAGCAAAAGAAGACATCGTCCGATGAGCCAAAGCGCCACATAGTTCTTTCAGGGAAAAGAAACATCGTGGGAGTAGATGACAAGACAGACATGTCAGTAGATTATAATAAGTTTCATGAAATTCCGCCCTTCAAAGTGAAGACTGACCCAAGCATCCTACTGAATGATGAAGATTCTCCATGGCTACGACTCAGAAGAAAACAGAAATAATAGATAGGATTGTTGGTGCAATAATGTAATAATGTATTAAATCTTTTATGTAATGCATGATGAACATAGTTTTTAATTGAAAATGGCAAAATAGTTCATACTTAGGATAGTTAAAATAATTAATTTTGAAAATAGAAAATAGTTTTGAATTATCTATTCAATTTCAAACACTTTTCATTTTTATAGTTTTGTCAAATTCTCAAATATGCAAAAAGAATATTAATAAACATAGTTTTTAATTGAAAAATGGCAAAATAGTTAATACTTAGGATAGTTAAAATAATTAATTTTGAAAATAGAAAATAGTTTTGAATTATTTATTCAATTTCAAACACTTTTCATTTTTATAGTTTTGTCAAATTCTCAAATATGCAAAAAGAATATTAATAAACATAGTTTTTAATTGAAAATGGCAAAATAGTTAATACTTAGGATAGTTAAAATAATTAATTTTTAAAATAGAAAATAGTTTTGAATTATCTATTCCATTTCAAACACTTTTCATTTTTATAGTTTTGTCAAATTCTCAAATATACAAAAAGAATATTAATCAATATAGTTTTAATTGAAAATAGCAAAATAGTTAATAGTTTGGATAGTTAAAATAATTAATTTTGAAAATAGAAATTGGTTTTGAATTAGTTAGTCAATTTCAAACACTTTTCATTTTGAAAGTTTTATCAGATTCTTAAATATACAGAAGTTATTCAATTCAAATTTACAAATTCATATTTGAAATGAAAAACTGAAAAACTTTCAGCTTTGCCGCGCATTTAATGCACCTTTAGTCCCGGTTGGAACCCCCAACCGGGACTAAAGGGGGGGGGCTCGGGGGGCTCGGGCGGTTACCGCCCCCACCACCCTTTAGTCCCGGCTGGGGGTTCCAACCGGGACTAAAGACCCCCTTTAGTCCCGGCGACTAAAGGGTGGGGTGGTATATAAGCATGCGCGCCGGCCCCGGCCGGCCAACACTTAGCCATTTCCGACGCGCGCGAAGGAGCTCATCGCCGATTGTTGCGGCTGCCGAAAAACTCGCCGGCGCGCCGCCCTCCCGCGCCGCCGCCGCCCTCCGGCGCGCGCCGCCCTCCCGTCGTGCCGCCCGCCGTCCTCCCGCGCGCGCCGCCCGACGACGCGCCACCGCCCTCCCGCCGCGCCGCCCGCCGCGCCACCGAGCCGCCGCGAGCCCCGCGCCACCCCGGCCACCTCTCGGTGAGCCCGCCCGCCGGCCACCCCTTAATTTTTTTTGTTAACTGTTAGGTTAGATAAATTTTGTTAGGTTTAGGTTTTTTTTAAATTTTGTTATTTGTTAGATAAAATTGTTAGAAAGTTTTAGATAGAATTGTTAGATAAAATTGTTAGGAATTTTATTTGTTACATAGAATTGTAACAAATAGCAAATAGAGTTAAATAGAAATAGAGTTAAATAAAAATAGAGTTAAATAGAAATAGAGTTAAATAGAAATAGAAATAGCAAATAGAAATAAGTTAGAAAAAATAGAATTACTTTGCAAATAGAAATAGAGTTAAATAGAAATAGAATTATTTTGCAATTAGAAATAGAATTAAATAGAAATAGCAAATAGAAATAGAGTTAAATAGAAATAGAGTTAAATAGAATAGAAATAGCAAATAGAAATAGAGTTAAATATAAATAGAGTTAAATAGAATAGAAATATCAAATAGAAATAAGTTAGAAAAAATAGAATTACTTTGCAAATAGAAATAGAGTTAAATAGAAATAGAGTTAAATAGAAATAGAGTTAAATAGAAATAGAATTACTTATAGAAATAAGTTAGAAAAAATAGAATTACTTCGCTAATAGAAATAGAGTTAAATAGAAATAGAATTACTTTGCAAATAGAAATAGAGTTAAATAGAAATAGAGTTAAATAGAATAGAAATCGCAAATAGAAATAACTTAGAAAAAATAGAATTACTTTGCAAATAGAAATAGAGTTAAATAGAAATAGAGTTAAATAGAAATAGAGTTAAATAGAATAGAAATAGCAAATAGAAATAAGTTAGAAAAAATAGAATTACTTTGCAATTAGAAATAGAATTATTTTGCCAATAGAAATAGAATTATTTTGCAATTAGAAATAGAATTATTTTGCAAATTGAAATAGAATTATTTTGCAAATAGAAATAGAATAATAATCTAGCATCATATATTGTTAGTATTTTTAAGTTTGTTAGTTTATTAGTTAATCAAATGTCTGTTTTTTGCAGAACTATGGATCCACATAGCAGGAACCTCGAAGAGGAAGAACTTCTCGAAGATATAATCAAAGACGCCCCCGACGTTGAACCAGCTGAATCTCCGTCGTCATATCTAAACCCCTCCGGAGATGGAATGGAGGTTGATCGACACGAAGATGAAGCCGATGGGGCCGGAGATAGCTCCAATGACGGAGAAGGTGATAGCTCCACTGATGGAGAAGCCGGTGGAGAAATAATAAAGTCCGGCGAGGTATACATATGAAGTTCGACAATCACTTGTAATATGTGAAAAATATTGGAGATAGCTCTATATTGTATACATATACATTCATACGCCGGATGATGATGCATATGCCGGAGGCCGGAGCTAGGCGTGGTTGCGCTTTGTTGGAATCGTCGACGGAGGGCCCT
Organism: Dactylis glomerata; assembly: GCA_007115705.1. Lineage (NCBI taxonomy): Eukaryota > Viridiplantae > Streptophyta > Magnoliopsida > Poales > Poaceae > Dactylis > Dactylis glomerata. The sequence goes on along the minus strand of QXEO01001422.1, from coordinate 24,142 downwards.
GGCCATGGCCACGGCGTGCCCAGCGCGCATCCGCACTCGCCTCTGCATCCAGGCCTGCGGGGCAGCCCTCCCCCTCCCCACCCGTCCGAGACCAGACGGTCTGCGCAATAGCTCTGCCTCATCCTGCTGCTCCTCCCCTCCAGCGAAATCGGGCCGGAACGCCAAGAAACGCCCTAGTCTTCTGCGAGTTCGTCCGAGCGCCGCCGCATAAAAATCACCCTCGTCTGTGCCTCCCTGTGCCCTGCTCGCCACCGAGACGCCGAGCCATAGACCGCATGCGCGGGGCCACGCCGCCAACCTCCTGTGCGTAAACCTGGGGATGGTTTCTGTTTAACCGGTCCTATTGGTTCGGTTCCTCCGCTTGGGTTTGTGCAGTTTGGTTTTCAATGGGCTAGATGTCAGAGCAATTCAGTTTAGGTTGGTTTCGTATAGATATAAGTTTGGGTGCGGGTTCAAATGGTCAAGTTCTAAGCAGGCTAAACCCATGGTGATAACCAGTTCCTCATATTGGTTCTAGGCATAAACAATTGGTGGCTGCATGTCAGCATGTGCGTGTCATTGGTGCCTGCATGTGCTGGGTGTGTCAGGCTTGAGCATCGGGTCCCGGCTGCAAGAGGCGACTCGTGCAAGGCGATGTGTCCCTAGCGCTGCTGGTTTGTTTTATTACGTGAACCCATGCATTTGTTGAAACAGTTCCAAACCCGACGGTTTTAACCACAATTTAAGAGTTAGTTTAGATTGGTTTAGGTGACAAATCGAGCAGGTATGGTTTTGGTTGGGCTGACTTAAATATTGGATGGGTTTAGTTTAGGTTCGGCTTTGAATTACGCTAGCTGGCATGGGTTTGGTTCAGGTATGGTTCAGTTATTGAACCATTCTCAGGTTTACCTGTGCGCCCCCGTGTTGGCCGGACGCCAACGGTGTGGTACCAAAGCGAGTGCCCCGCCACTATCCTCTGGCCGCGGTCTCGGCGCGCCGACGGGAGGGAACTCCTTCGGAGCAGTGCGTCGTGGCGCTCGGGGCGGAGCCGCAGAGCACGGTACGGTCTGTTCCGCGACGAGTTCGCAGACGACGATGCCGTCACGGCGAGTCTGCTCCAGGATGAGGAAAGGGCGAGTGGCTCCGGTCCGTGGAGGATGGATGCTTCGACAGCAAATGGCGCAACTGAAAACGTTCGGCGACGAGCAACAGCCGTTGTGGCGTTGTGCGGTAGGCTGCTTAGGCGCCCATGCTCCTGCTCGGCCTCTAGGGCTCCGTACGCTCTACCACGTCTGGAGCTGACGAAACGTTCCCCGCTGGTTCAGGTTCAGCAAGCAGCACTATCCAACAATGTTAATTAGCACATGAGGCATATTGTGGACAGAGTTTGGGAACTTGGGGTGCTATTCTGTAAAACTACAGCCGGTGAGAATATGTGGCACTGTCATGCGGGTCCCACGGTGCCATGTCACTAAATACGTAACTGGTTGTACGCGGCTATCGTAGACGAACCTGCGCGGCGTCTTCAATGACCGTAAACTCAACTTTCCTGAATACAATGACCAAACTGAATTATAGGGACAAGTTACATGATGTCTGGTGTATTTTACTCACAATAAAATTAGGGGAAATTTCTCATTCAGGGGTACAAAAACAGAATACAAATGGAATAAATATAGAAAATAGAATAGCACCGACCAAGTTTTCTACTAAGTACAAAGGGTGCATAAAAACAGTACTCCCTCCGATCCATATTACTCTTCGCAAATACGGATGTATCTATCACTAGAATGTGTCTAGATACATCTATATTAGCGAAGAGTATTTTGGATCGGAGGTAGTAAATGGCACAAATCTAGCAAATAAATAGGAACTGGTGAAGTTTCTTAGGTAAGCGACTGCAAAGTGCATGTCCAAAAGCAAGCACATATGAGCTGTCAAAATAATGTTCCTCTGATCCACTTTAACTGACACAGCTTTAGGCATAGGGCATGCACAAACTATGATAGTTAAAAAGGGTCGGAGGGAGAACAAGCAGTGAGTTGTGCCAAAACATACATGCAACAATACATAAAGGTGTAGGATGATACCGTAATTCCTGCTCCATCTCGGCATTCTTTGGATCCATCTTGAGTCCATCAAGAAATGCTTGGCTTGCACCCCCATAGTCCTGATGACGAAAAGCCTTGTGATTTATTTAAACAATTTGCATTGGTCAATAAAGCAGCAAACAGGATCTTCAATCCCACCTTCAGTAACATCAGTGCAGCGCCATGCCGGTAGAAAGCCTTCAGCCAGTCAGGCCGCAGTTTTCGGCATTCAAGAGCATCCAGCAACGCCTTCTTTCCATCACCCATGCGGAGCCAGCAAAAGCTTCTGTTTGAGAACAAGGTCGCATCGTTAGGGTCAAGATCAATTGCCTGCATCCAACAAGTTAGATCAAGATTTGGTGAGTAACTAAAAAAATAGGTACAAATTTCGAAGCATGTGAAAAGAAAATCTGCAAATGGTTGCTGTTGGACTAGTATTAGTGCAAGATGTTAATAAATGATGTGAATACCTTAAGTTTCTTGAAAAGAAAGTCAACTAAGAAGCTTTTGCATATACAAGTTATTAGATAATCCGTATACAAGTTATTATATATAGCACCTTACTGAAGTAAAAGTCACCTGCAGACCACCTCAGTTCTACAACAATACATGTTTTTTTTGGTTCATGTCAGACCAGTTGTCTTGCACTGGTCACTTACTAGATCTCAAGTTGATAGGGATGTGGGAATGGGAGATAAGTTACATTTGCAATACCAAGATTCTCCTTATCATCATCATTTTACTGAATCGGGATGACAAAGCAGAATAGGTAGATAAATGACCAAGGGAATAAATAATTAGAAGCAGGAAAAGAACATATAATGTAACATACCTTAGAGTAGAACGCTGATGCAGAAGAGTAATCTTTTCTCTCGACTGCTTGACTCCCAAATGACTTCAAGTGTGTTATTTTCCTTTTATCCTGAATAAAAAATATCAAATAAGAGGGATACATGAAAAATGAATGGAGAAATGCTATAATAGTAAATAAACAAACATAGGACTGTTCTGTAAATGTTTTGGAAAACATGGTTTGTTTGGCAAAAATATTGACTGTCAACATTCAAGATTGTATAAGCATAATGTTTAGACTTCCAAGCACCCATGATGTCATGCAATCATGCTTATCATACAGCATTCTGTAATAAATATTATTCGGTAATAGGCTCCCATACCAATCGAAATTTTAACAACCAACAATATACTGTAATAAATATTATATGGTAACAGGATCTTATACCAATAGAAATTTAACAGCAGCAATATATTCTCCTCATAAATTTCACCTCACACACATTTTACTAGTGTAAGTGTGCAACCCAGTTCATCTCCTATTCTCTATATAATGTGAAGATTTAAGATGATGTCACAATCCATATCTGCCTCTTGTGCACACTGATAATAGATAAAAGTTTCTAACAAGATCCAAAAACAAATTGCCATCCATGTATGGAACACTGGAATTTTATATGACTTCAATTTAACATAAATCAATGTAATTCCTTCAAATTTTCTACCATATTTTTTTTCCATTTCAAATAGGACCTAAATATTTCAAGTCAAATTGGTCTCCATGAAAAAAGGAAAAATAATATATAAAAATTTGAGGAAAACACACACTTTGTGTTTACTAGTGGCAAAGGGGTAAACCTTACATCTTTTGGGGCTTTACGGTTGGCACGAGCCTCCAATAAGAAATTTAAGCACTCAGTTGAGCCATCATTTCCCATTTTAGAATCAAGTGAAGCAGTTTCAACACAATCCGAGGTGATAATAGCACCAGCCTATCACATAACAGGAATGTCACAATTATCTTTATGGTAAATAACTAGAGTTAAATGTTACCAAACTTAATTGTTGCAAAATATTGAAATAAAGTAAGCAAACCCAGTGCAATACTAGGACTTGTCAAAGCTAAGATAAAGGTACAATACCTCAACAAGGAGCTTTACGCATTTCACTGATGAAAGATTTACAGCCTGAAAGAGGGGTGTCATAGCATACATTCCAAAGTCGTACATCAGGTATGTCCTGTTGGGCTAGTGAAAGATGTGAAGCACATTAGTTTTCATAATAATAATTTGATAGAGAAAAATAGTAAACACTACCGAAATATACATAACCATAAAGATCTATGCTAAGCTTTCAGTTAGAGGGAAACAGCTACCATGATGTTGCAATTTGCGGAAACAAATAACTGCAATGTTGTGATAGCCGCCTTATTACGGATATAGATTAATTCCACATAGTATGTTTAGTAGACTCAAAAAGAAAAAATAGTGGTGAATCCAATCCAACATTATACATAACTCTTGCGTAAGAATTACTATAAGCTATGACCCAGACTATAGCATGAGAACAATATTACGGATTTTAGCGAGAAGTATTGAAATATTCTTGACTCTTGTAGTTCAAAGGAGATAAACCAGACAATTAGACAAGTAGAAGCAACAACAAAGAAAAGAGTAACAAACAATTGGAGATTTAATTGAGCTGCAAAGAGCCATGATCAAATCATAGCTTGCAGAGCAGCAACAAAACAAAACAGCCTCAATGTACCAAAGTACCAAACAATAACTAGAATAAAGACAGAAAAATACAGTTAACAAATAATGGAGAAAAGGCAAACAATTCAAAATTGATTTATGTTTACGGTTAATCATTCAACTTAAGGCAGAAGTAGCATGAAGTGAAGCTTACATCGGCATTATGGTCCAACAAAATCTTCATAGCATCAAGATTTTGTTCCTTAGTAGCAAGATGCAGTGGTGTACCAATGTCATCAGCTATCAGGTCAATACGAGCTCCCTTTGCAAGCAACATTTCCATCATTTCACAATCTCCTGCATAAAAGAAGAAAGATGAAGATACTTATTACATTAGATGGTAAGTTTTTTTCTAACTACATTTTTTTTTTGTATCTGGCTCCCTGAAGACCTCAGGTTTCACTGCATATAGGCTAAAAAGATCATGCTAAAGGGATCAACATTCCATATAGCAACAAGGAAGTACATCTACTTACATAGAAAATAAATTGAATGGGACAATAACAATTGAAAACAAGGAAAGGGGCACATTTTGATATTTTTAACACATATAGTTAACTAAAGTCACAATATTAAATAATAGGAAAAAACTTTAAGTAAATCTTTCAGAGAATACACTACCTGCCATAAATATTGACATGTAAGGATGTTGTAAATATTAGGTCACGGAATATAACTACCAAATGTTGATGATAATCTACTTCCATACTAGCCTAAGGGAAGGAAAATATAAATTGCCCTGGACGTTGTCAAATAAACCATGTGGCAACATAATTTGGCCACAAAATATATTACAAACAAAAAGAAAGAAACATGTGGTGCACACATGCAAAACAGAGATATATATGAATAGAGAGGGGACCTATTCCAGCAGCAGAATGTAGAGGGGTTAGCCCAATATCATCAGCTTTGTCTGGATCAGCACCATGATCAAGAAGATACTTGACAACAGCAGCATTTTCACTGTGCACCGCAAAAACCAGAGGTGTTCTACCTGCCAAGCACATAGACCAGGAGACTTACTGACGCAAATCAATCCAGGAGCAGCAAGGAAATGTACATCCGACTTTTTTTCACTTGAGCGTGAATTAAGATATATTATTAGAAAGATCACTATGTATGGAACCAGAGATGCATGAAATTCAGGCATTGCATGAAGTAGAATGTAGAAGTGCCTGAGGGGCAACCACAACTGATTGTTTCACTTTTAGCTGTTTTAGCAGACCCATAAATATTCAGAATCGACTGTAGAATTTCATGTCCCCGTGATATGAAACTGATGTATTAATAATAGCACCTATGAATCCTTTGGGAAATTTTGTACAATCCAAAAAACAGAAAATCCCCCCTCGGTCAGTTTTACATGTCTGTAACATGTAGACACTATTTCATCATTGAACATGGCCTATTCTGATGAATCATATGATTGATGAATGAGGATAAATATCAATATCAAGGAAATGAAGCATGCTTATCATTTCTGTGATTTGTTTTGCGAGGAGCAGACACAAAACAAGAATGCATCTACCATGTGAACTCGTGAATCAAATCCAAAACCTACAGATCAAGCAGCGGCCTAGACAGTGAGTATTATCATCTTGTGAATTATGCACGGCAGCACCATCGCACAACAATCAATATGGCAATTTCTGATGAGAAACGGAACAGAGCAGACCGACCCTTGTCATCGGCGGCGTTCACATCCACGCGCAGCTCCTGCACGAGGTACCTGCAGACCTCCATCTTCTCGTTGCCCGCGGCGACGTGCAGCGCCCAGAGGCCTTCGTCCGCCCTTGCCGCCATCACCACGTCCCTGGGGCGGCCCACGCCCTCGTCCAGCATCACCACCAGCCCTGCATCCCCATCGCAAAGATCAAAATCAGAATCCCGAAGGAGGCCGGCCAGATCACCTTCGGGAGGCGGGCGTACTCTTGAGGAGGCGGAGGTCCCCGCTGTGCGCCGCGCTGAGGAGGTTGTCCCGCATCGAGGCCGCGAAGTCCGCGACTGCAGAGATAGAGAAAATGGGCGTGAGCGGGATTAGGGTTTGATGTAGAGAGAGAGAAGGGCGCGGGGGATCAGGGGAGGGAGAGGGCTTACGAGCGCCGTCGGAGATCGGGAAGCGGCGGGGTGGCCGCGCCGCCGCCATGGCTGATCGGTTGGGGAGTTTGAGTTTTGAAAACTGGAGAGGATGGAGGAGGAGGCGTACGCGGTACGCCTCGGCTATGCAGCAGCAGCCTGACAAAAAAATCGGTGCTAGAAAAGAAAACTCTACAGCACTAAAAGCTGGACAATGGGCCGGCCCACGGGGAAGCAGGGCCCACAAAGGCTCGTCTACAAATTTACTCTCCCAATTCTTTACCTTTTTATTGTAAAAAAAATTCTTTAGCTTTTTTTAGGGAAACTCGTTTAGCTTATCGCGCATGCGAATATGCTTGCATTTAACTGACTTTTTTCTTTTAAGAAAACGAGAGATTGCTAGGTGCGTCCTTCGTTTCGATGACTGCATGCATGTGCTTCAAAGTAACAAGTTCATTCATCTTACTAGACAAAATAAACGGCATAGAACCAACGAATATAGTCTTAATTTCTTATATGGTGTCCGATGGTGAAGGAACCAATCCATCGTCTCTACACTCGGGCTGCTCTAAGGGAACACTAGATATGGGCACTAGTGGAAAAAAGGGTCTTATGTTCAGGACCTTTAGCACCGGTTGTGTATTAAACCGGTGCTAAAGGTCCCTCCAGGGAAGCCAGATTCGCCATAGCAATACGACAATAATTAGTCCCGGTTCGTCCGGTACCTTTAGTCCCGGTTGGTGTCTCCAACCGGGACTAAAGGTCCCGGCCTATTTAATGCGGAAGGGACTAAAGGTCTCTCTTTCTCTGTGCTTGGTCCAACAATTATACCCGGCTATGAAACCCCACCGAATTAGGTGGAAGTGAAGGGTGCTTAAGCAAGAGTAATCCTTCTCATTTCGACAGGAACCGCAAGAACAACATATAAAACCATTCCGCTTGTTTGCCTCAGCCACTTTGAGAAAAAAAACGCACGCCTTCAATGAATTCAGCAGAGCATCGGTCAGCGTACATCCATGAATGGCTCATCTGCAAGTTATAAGTATATCAAACGCAATTACGATGCTAAAATTAGTCCATTACTAAAATTACTCAAGAGCTTATATTTGCCAACCTCTCAGAACACTTGAATAGATGGGGCAGCGCGAAATCTTGACAAATAGTGGATAAACTAGAGCTCGGTGGTGAAGAATAGAGGAGGAAAAAATTCACTCACACATTTCATCAAACACCTCTTGTGCATAGAAGGGGAAAAGAATTCTAACACCCCCTACCACTCTTCTAGGAGGAAAAAAACAGGGGAGAGGGAGAGGGCGGCCAGCGGCGGGTGGCCGCATTAAATAGGCCGGGACTTTTAGTCTCGGTTGGAGACACCAGACCCCTTTAGTCCCGGTTGGTGTCTCCAACCGAGACTAAAGGTACCGGACGAATCGGGACTAATTGTTGTCGTACTGCTATGGCGAATCTGGCTTCCCTGGAGGGACCTTTAGCACCGATTTAATACACAACCGGTGCTAAAGGTCATGAACATAAGACCTTTTTTCCACTAGTGTATCGTCAAGACAGTGGCTTCGGTTAAAAATTGGTTGAATAATATAATAAAAGGCTATTGTGCATCATTTAGAGGCAGATGCTGAAGTTTCAATCTTCTTGTCAAAAAAATTGATGCTAAAAAAAATGTGGCAGGCCTAGCAAGGTCAATGGGGTGAGCTGGCTCTGACCATGACATGCACAATAATTCCGTCCATAGTTTCATGCATATGTATATCTCCGTATGTAAAACTAATAATCCATGTGATTTTGCCACTACGTGTTCCAATTTCCATGGAATTGCTGGTAGAGAAGGCCTTGCTGAGGCGGCATTCCAGGAGATGGCGAGGATAGCACTGCACACTGCCCAGTTAATACATGACATGGCAATCACATGGCTGAGTGAGATTAGGCATAGTTTACTAGTACAAGAAAGGAACAGAATCAATACATGTATCCATTATCTAAAGATAGAGAAAGGAATCATTATCTACAAAGAGAAGGAATAAAGACCTTAGCTTGCAACGCACGCTGCAAGGTATCTCATGTACTGAGAACACATGCATGCAAGCTGGGTGGTAAACAAGAAACTACTGGAGTACTCATTCACTAGGTATGCATTGATATTCCAATTCCTGTACTTTCCTTTAAGGGCTCGTTTGGTACTCAGGTATTCATTTCATTTCATACAAATAAAATAAATACCTCAATTCATTTCATTTGAAATGAGATTCCAACTTGTTTGGCTGCCACACGGATTTGCAAATGAACTGAATTCATTATGGAATTGATATATAATAAAAACATGATCTTTTCCAAATAAACGATACATGGAAGCACGAGATGACTTGCAGCACATATTTTTTTGTAACTTTTTGAACTCAAAACACAAATTTACATATTAAAACATAGATTACCATACTTGCCATTCACAGATGGATAAATGCATCATCACAGTAGCTAATCCATGCAAACTGGTACATCAAATTCACAAACCTCAACGATCAGAACACTAGGAGTAGCAGTAACATGACAAGAAATTCTAGTTCCAAAGTCTAACAAGTTACGACAGACTACTACTTCATGAAAAGTAGGTGTCAATGATGGAATATTTGCACCAATACATCATAGAGAAGGACCGGACAGATATCATGTCTTGATTTGCTTGAGAACCCACTTCTTCTTCATTCTTTGAGGCAATGCAATCAAGGACTTGAACTTGCGATCATCTGCAACAAGAACATCATAGATTGCTAACTGATCATCGTCTTCCAAATCTGTTATTCTAATTCCTGTACTTTCCTTTAAAGGATGTTTTCGCTGAGCAGCAAAGTATGTTTTCATCCAACGTCATGCTTGACGATACAAGCTAATAAATTAGGGCCCTGGGTTTAGGGGTACATCGCAATCGCAAGGGTGATGAGGACATCTCTATGATAGATATAACCGTTGCCCCTACAGCCAGACATTCCCTTGTACCACAATTACAGGGACCTCTCGCAAGAGCTCGTGCACGTCAACTAAACTATCAGGTACCTTTGTTTGTAGGAACTCTTCCTAATAATCATGTGAATATGATGCTGCCTAAATCCGATGTGGTTATGATATTTAGGAATGATGGAACTAGCATGGATGAGGAGGTCAAGCATTGGAACATGATCGTGCATGGAGATGGAAGCGACCTTGTGAGGATTCAGGATGATGCTGCAAGTGAAGATTTCCAAACTTTGAAGCCACCATAATGATGCAAGGATGCTTGGACGAAATTCACAAGTTACCAAATCATAAAATTTGTCCAAGGCTTTATATGGTGATGCGTCACCTTATTTTATGGGTTAAACCTATGTATTTTCGTCCTAGGTATTTTAGGGATTTTCTAGAGGCTGTTTGAGTGGAAAAATGTCCATCTAGGGCTATTTTCGGATGGCCCATTAGGGTTGTACGAAAATCCCTGTCCTTTCCCTCATATATACCTCCTCCTAGCCGTCATTCGGACTTGGATTTTGTTTAGTTAAAGACTTAGCCACGAGCTACTCTTCGCCATAGGCACAAGTGTCAAACCGACCTTTTATACTACGCACTTACAGAATCCCACCTCTTCAATAAAGCCTTCATCTATATTCACAATATCTTGATTGCATCTATAATTCTTGCTGGTTCTTCGATTGCTTGTAGGGATTGATCCTCGTGATCAGGTTGATCTAGCTCCGGCGTGATCAATAGCCTCGAAAGTTAGTGTATCGATTGCTAAGGCGCAACGTCTCGCACGTTTGTAGTTGGATCGTCAACGTCGACCTCCACCATAATCGATAGTTATCGTCTCATCGAAAGATCGGACACCTTTACCCTATCAAGTGGTATCAGAGCTCAAGGTTGCTCGGTGAGAAATCTCAATTTATCTCTAGATTAGATATGTTTTTACCTACAGTCTAGAAAAAGCCTCACAAAAAGAAATTAGATTAGATCCAATCCTAAATCCAGTTTTAGCCTTTCTGCTAACCACTTTGTTTTTGTTTTGTTGAATTTTCGTTGCTGGTTTAGTGTCTAGTCTAATTTGTATGCAAAAGCTAAATCAAACCCTGAACTTTGAATCCGTGAAATTGACACTCTAAACTCTTAAATCTCAGTCTATCCTGAACCCTGGCTATGTTTGGCAGACCGGGAAAGTGACGACCACGACCGGGATTATAGGCTAATGTCACTAACAAACGTGGCACATGTCATATTCTGAATTTTCATTTTTTAGTTCTTTTTCCCCACCATCCCTTAGCTTTTTTTCCTAGACTAGATGAACAGGCCGCACGACACTTCGTCCGCCGCCACGGATTGTTGGGCAACTGGGGATGGAGGGGGACTTGACCGTAGGCAAGAAACTAGAGAAGATGGAGTCCTCTGCCGTCCGCACGCAAGCTGGAGCCTGCCGGTAGCCGGGGGCAACGCAGGGGAAGGGCCTCGCGGGCCGTGGCTCTCGTCGAGATGCGACGGAGGCAGAGCAAGGGACTGCTCCGCCTCCGCCATCCGCGTGCACACTGGAGCCGGCGGTCGCCGCCCGTGCCGGAGAAGCATGGTCGCCACAACCAGTAGCAGGTAATTGGCGGCGAGACCAGGCTGCGCGCCAGGCCGAGGGCGTTCCTGCAGCACGCGGTGATCAGGGACGAGGCAGCGGCCAAGGCGCTCGTGTACGTCGGCCTCAACGGAGACAACCATGCATTGGTCGTGCGTTCACAAATACTAGTACTCTGCTCTCCTAGTTGCACAACGAAATTATTAGTACTTTGCTCTGGTGGCTACACGGTTGAGGAGCGCGAGGACATTGCCGTGATCCGTCGGCCGCTGCGAACATGGATGCGCGACCGGTGGAAGCACGCCCCTTTTCTCTCCGATAACTGAGTCCAGAGAGAGCAACGTTCAAGAGTTAGGGACCATGGGATTTGAACAGATAATTATGTAGTGGTTTTTTTTTAAAAAAAAATTGCCTGCATGGCCAGGTTCAGGGTTTAATTTAGACCGGGATTTAAGAATTCAGAGTGCCAATTTCAGGGATTCAAAGTTCAGGATTTGATTTGGCTTTTGCCTACAAGTTTAGGGTTTGTTTTAGACTTTTTCCTTTAGAGTTTCGAGATCTATTCACGTATTGTCACGTCGTAAATCTTTGTATTCATCCATACTCTCTGTATCATCTTCCATCTTCCGCCACTCGCCCATCTGTCAAAGTCCGCCGTTTTTTTTGTTTGTCTCATAAATTCCACTAGATCGCATCATCTAGATTTTTGCTGGTTTTTTCACGGCGATCAATATGTCTGAAGTATTTGCTGCCGGGGCGTTCAGCGGTGACACCGGTGTTTCATCTAGATTGGCTGCCGCTTGATTTTTCGCTGAGACGATCTGAGTCGATCACATGCTAGACACCTGCCGATCCAATTTGTTTTGTGTTCTGCGAGGAGTTGGATCAGGATTGATAGACATCACGTGGATAGCTAGTGAAAAGGGGAAGTGCACAGATCGGATTGGTCCAAACTTTTTATGAGAACACCAAACCAATTTTCCTCTTTTAGTGGAGATTTGCGCCTAGTTTGTTGCTGATCCGAGTCCTCGTTAACTTGGAGACCTGATCGGCACGGAGTCTGCTGTCGCCGACCTGACTAGGCTGTTTGTCCCTGAAAAAAAAGGAGGAAGGAAAAAAAAGAGAGTAAAGAGATTTGTTCGGTAGTCAAAAGAATAGAAAAAGGAAGAAAAAAAAAGGACCGATCAGATTGTACGATCGAGAGTTGTTTCCCTTTCTTATCATGGAGCCGTGCATTTAAAATATAGCTGGCACGTGCAGGTTTCAGTTTTAAGCCTGGGAGCTTAATCCTTTTATCCTATCTTTGGGTGTTCCATTGAGAGAGAATTAGAAAAAAAAAATGGGGCCACGTTTATTCCGTAATCTTAGGTTGTCTGTTCAGGCGCCAAGCTGACTTTCGGTTCACTACACCGAATCTAGACTTTGCCAAGAGCTCCTTTGACGCATCCGCTTGTTTTCACATCTCGCCAGCTTTTCACACCATCTAAATTTCTCATTTTTGAGTTTCTCGTCACGTATGTGATTTCGTCTGTGTCATAGGCTTGTGTCTCTAGCACGGTCTAGCCTAGAACCAGCAGTTGACTACTTTGAACAAATTTTCAGCTTTACATTTACTAACGTGGTTTTAGCATATTTCTCCACATATATTAAGCCTACCTACAGCTCCACATATTTCTACATCGTGCGTTGTACGTTTGCCTGGTTATCGCTTTATCAAGCTTCTGGAGTTATTCGACACCGCTGGATTGCCGATCACCACCTGCTGCATGGTAAGAACTTGTAAGAATTTTATAGTTGCAAATACTGTGAGCGATTTGCCACCACATCCTAGTAGTTGATAGGAACATATACCTGTGATCTATTTCTTGTCTTCTACTAATCATGACAGGTTCTGGAGTTCGGATTTCTTGGGCTTCGACTATTGACGAGGGTTAACTCGACAAATGTCCTAGATGAAGGACTTAGGATCGGGGAGATAGGGCGTCGGATGAACTCGAAGGTAAAGTTAGTCGAAATAGGTATGCGTCGAAAGTAAACTTGGGTGTTTAACCTGGCTTGCTTTTAATCTGGCCTACACCGTCCCCTCCTGGCCCCTTTATATAGGTGGCCAGGTCTCGAGGATCGGGTAGGGTCCGATACAGATTACAATATCGACATACGGTAAGAACTCGTATTCGACTTATCGTTACAATTGGGCCTAGCTATACGGGCCTTAGGGGTACTCAACTAACGGGCTCTATTAACTATACCCTTGTCAGTAGCCTATGAGATTCTACCAGAATTGCAAATTCGGGTTGAATCTCTAATCTTTAAATCTTCGACTTGATCAATTCTTCGACTTCTTCTTATCTTCAAATCTTCGACTTGGTCTTTCGACTTATTTTCATGATATTCTTTCGCAAGGGGTTTTGATGAACAAGCCTGACGACTCTGACGGATCAAGAGGTCAGTTAACTGCCGGAACATATACTTGTCACCTACTTCAAATTCAATCCCCTTGGACTTGAATTCGGGATACCGGTCAAACTCATTCTTTTGCCACATTTAGGACTTACAAAGAATGAATCCCAGTGATTCTCAGGGTACCCAGTGCGTCCACCAGGATTTTCTTCGCGTCGTAGACACGGATACATACCAGCAGAGCGCATCCATGTGCGTATACCAGGCCACACAGGACGGATCCCGGGGTCTTACCTTCGTGACAAGTCACGACATTCGAGTTGCGTTGCGATAACGTAACTCGAGAATCTCATGTCGCAGTCAAATTTTGACTGAAAATATTCGGGTTTCTACAACCATAAAACTCGCTCCCGATGGGAGTAACACTTCTCTTCTTCACATGCTCGAATAGTTGCCAAGAAATATCATCGGGTGCACGCCCAGTGCTCCCGATGGGAGTAGCCCCCGAGGCTATAGTCGAAAAAGACTTTTTCGAGTATAGGCTCAAAATATAATCCTTTATACTTCAACTCGAGACACTCTAATAACATCTTGTCGTTGAATACGAGTCCACCACTTCAGTAAAGAGTTGCTTTCAATATCCTTGATAGTAGTAACCCGCAAGGCTATAACCAAAAATCCGTCATATATAATCTTGCTGTATAAATTTTGCACTTGTCGGCGCCATCCTTCTTCTTTCTTATAATATCTTCTTTATGACGTCAATACATACGTCACTCTGTATAAGTGCGAACCATTTGATGGGCAGCACTGTAATTTTCACGATTTTTGACCGTTAGTGGGCTTACCGTTTTCGATCTTTGCGCCACGTCTCAGCCCACGACCCTTCTCTCATAAGATATATAAGGGGGGTCGTGGGGAATTTTACTGTTTACCAGCTCTTTCTCTCCGCCACCGCCGCCATTGTCGATCTTGCCTCCTTCTTCTTTCGTGCATAGCCCCCAGGCACAGATTTGATAGATGCGCGTGAAGCACTTAGCGAGCAAGAACGCCATGGCCAAGGGAAAATCGAATGCCGCGACCAGCTGGGTGACCTCTGCCATCACGAAGAAGGAGGTGGAGAAGGCCCGGACGGACGACCTCATCTCCGCCCAAGATTCGATCAAGTTTCCAAGCACGGAGCGGATCCCGGAGCCCCCGAGTGGTTATCGGGTAATGTTCCTCGCTTTCCTCCTCCGTGGTCTTTCGCTTCCTGCCCACGAGTTCCTTTGTGGGCTTCTCTTTGTTTACGGTGTGCAGCTTCACCAGCTCACACCTAACTCTCTTCTACACATTGCGTGTTTTGTGACTCTTTGCGAGTCATTCTTGGGCATTGAGCCCCACTTTCTTCTCTAGAGGTCAATCTTTCGGCTCCGCCCCAATGTTGCTTTGGCTAGAAAACCCGAACTGGGCGGAGCCGTTGTTTCTGTGCGCCCTGAAGCACAATACCTTGAATTTTCCATGGCCGCATCTGTCCAAGGGTGGAGGACAAAGTGGTTCTATATCAAGGACCGCAAATCCTCTCCTGAAGATGAATACGGCCTACCTCCTTTCGATGCTTCCCAGGAGGTAAAGAAATTGGCGTCGTGGGATACGCTCCCCTCAGATGCGGAAGTAGAACAAATTCTTCCTCTTCTGTCTCGCATCAAGGCTTTAAAAGGAGGTCAATGAGGCGCTTTGTCGGGTATTCAACTCATGGCGTTTTTTATTCAATGTCGAGTTCAACCCCTACAACACCGCCTTACCAAACTTTGGAGTTACTCCGGCATGGAAGATCCTACCCGCGTCTTTGAAGATCTGATATCAAAAGAAGATGTCGACAAGCAAATCAGGAGTCTCACCAAGCTCACCAAGGAACATGCAGTTGCTGATTTGACTGCTAATTTTTTCGACTCCGTGCATCCTCTTCCTGAGGTATATATTTGCTTACTTCTTGACTCCTTGTTGTCGATTTTCTTAAACTATGTTTTCCTTTTCCTTATTTACTCTAGTAACGCGTTCGCGTGCAGGGGCATCAATTTCTCCTCTCGCGCCCCCTTTTCCGGAGGCAGGGCCCCTTCCGGCTGATCTGGCCATGTCTGTATCTGAAGCCCCCGAGGCTGATGATAATCAGGACGGAGATGATGCCGAAGAATCAGAAGAGGATACTAGTTCGTCGACCTCGTCTCCTCCTGCGCAGCTTGAAGACACTGGCTTAGACAAGAAAAGGAAACGAGTCGACGAATTTGCTTCTTCGAGTTCCTCTTTGCAACGAGCGGTTGCGGAGAAATCTCCTGTTATGACAGAAGATATGGAATTCTTCGACCTCCTGGCATCGTAAGTACTTTATCTGAGTTCTCCACTTGCACCATTCTTGTCTTGTTTCTGTAGTATGGCATATAACGTATTTTCTTCTTTATAGAGATGACGAAGAGCCGCCAAAAGATGATACAACTGCTCCTTCGATGTTGCCGGTGACTGCTGCCAAGCCCACTGAGCCAGTTGCTACACCGAGGGTCACCCGGGCTTCTGTCAAGAAGGTTCCGGAAACTCGAAGCAACAAACGCTCAAAGAAGGCCAAAGAACCCAACGTTTCTCTTGAGGCCCATGCGTCGACGGGTTCTCCCGACGATGTGAGCAACTTCTTTTGCTTTTCCTTTTCTTGTCTTTCCTTTGCATATACGTGTGCTCTTACGCCCTTTCTCTTAGGCATTACTAAAGAGATTTGTCGCCTTAGGCACGGAATGTGCTGGGTAGCTGAGGGTTGCGAAAGCTTCCGAAGGTACACTTTTGACGTCCAGTCACAACTTTTTCCTTGTACTTGTCCTTTGCTATTTAGCTGACGCGCTTGTGTCTTCTTTTGTAGCTGCTCGAATTGCGTCACTGGAGGCGGAGCTCCGCGCTTCACAGAAAGCTTATGATGCTGCGGCCACTGCTAAAGCGAACGCTGAGAAGTCGCAGAAATCTGCGCTTGGTAAGGCGAAGAAGGCTGAAAAAGCTTTAGCTGATGCCAACAAGGATCATGCCCAGCGAGAGCAAGCCGTGGCAGAGCGTCTTCACACAATGTCTACTACTGCTGAAAGTAAGTGTTTCGCCTTGTCTTCTATTTTCGACTTCTATTGCACTGTTGTACTTGCTGATATTTTCCTTTTCTTTTTCTCTTCTATCTGCTTTGTGTCATGCAGGATTTACCGGGGTATCTCCGTCGTCCCTGCAACCGGACAATGATCCTCTGATGACCGCAGTTAACCTACTCGTGGAAAACTGGATATCTATCCAGGAGACTTTTGAGTTAGTTAACCGCGTTCTATCACGACTGTTTGTCGGGTTGTGGCTGAAGAAAAGGGCAGCAGTTCCGAAGGACAACTTGAGTAATCTTGCCAAGTCCTTCGATACAACTGAAGACCCCACCCTCCAGCTGAAAGGGCTTTCTATTAAGCGTGGCGCCGAGGGTGCTATTGCGCTTTCTCTTGCGCACGGTACGGACTTTGACTGGGAGTGGGTGAGCTCTCCCCATGGCCACACCCGCGATGAGATGAAGGCTTTTTTCGAGAAGGCGAAGAAGTTGGCGCCTGCCTTGGTGACAATTATTTCCCCTTCGGCATCCTCTGCCGCATCTGCTGCATCACCTCCAACGGCGAAAGATCCAGTGCCGCCGTCGACTTCTGGTGAGGAATTTGCCGTGCCCTCTTCTGCCACGGAGCAAAATGCTGAGGTGGCGTAGACTCGGCTTCTTTGTAGCTTTTAGTTTTCTCCTTTTGAATGTAAAAAACTTTAGTTGCGTGCAACCCGAGAACCTTAGTCATAGGGTTGTGCTCTTATGTAAATATATCTTCTTATGAATTCCTGTGCTGCCTTTCTGAAATGTTTCTTCTTCCTTTTCTTTGGCTTTTAGTTGATGCATATCGATGACCCTTTGACCTGCGGGCCTGCCCCTTTCTCTATCAGTACGTTCAAATCGAGGATTCCGTCGCCTCCTAGTCGATGCGATCAATGCGCAGAATATTCTGCAAGGATTTCTGATCTTGAGGTTCACTTTACTTCAGCCAAACGCCAAGCTCAGATGGTGTTTGGTAAAGCTAGCAAAACTTCTGTCCTGACGAAGCAGGTATCAACTCTTGGTGATGAAGTGTCCAGCTTGACAGCGAAGATTTTACATCACGAAGAATGCAATTCTTTTATTCTTGGTATCATCGAATCCGCCTATGAAATGTTGCGATGTAAGTTTCCTTTTGATTTGTCTTTGTCCCTTTTGCTCCACTGCTTCTTTTATGATATCCTTTTCCCTTTTAGGCACTTGCTTGGATTTCGCTGCTGAAGATCGTCGGGTTGACGAGCGTAGTGCGGCTCTAGAAAAAATGTCCCCAGGTGTTGAGAATTTATGGTCTGATCCTTGACGCCGGAGTGTTGTTGTATTGCTTCAGGACCGCACTCAGCACATTGGCGAGGCAGTGGATGGCTGTAGGAGAGCTCTCGTAACTATGCACTTGGTCATGCTTCCTCGCAATCCTCTGCCTGCTACTTTCCCATTGCTTCTTGATGTTTTTAGATCCAGCCAGCGAGTCCATCGGCTGATAGAACTGAACTTAGTGGCAGGTGCCAATTTTGCTCTTGGGTGGATACGCAAGTGGCAGCCAAGACTCAATTATAGTTCTATATCGCTGAGTTATCCTCCGGGTGGGGCAAGCCTTCGAGTACACTTAGAGAGTACTTTGCAGCCTGCCCGATGAATTATAGCCAGGCTGTTGCAAGAAGACTCTGCGTTTTTCCGCGAGTTTCACTACTTAGACCCTTTGGGTGTAGATGATTCTGACAATCCGAAGTTGTAAGACGTATGTGGAACGCGAGAGTTTCTTTATTTCGCGACTGTATGTCTGAAACTTTATTCTCAGAGCATTTTTTGTATGAGTCGTGCGTTCGCCGCATTTTCCCTTTGAAAGACTCGTAAACTCGAATACAAGGAACGCTTTGTCTTTATTATTTCTGTAGTGTAAGATACATGGGGTAACCCAATAGATCCGGACTATGACCTGTGTTCTGGATCTAGAGGGCATTGCCCCTAGTATAACTCGTGGCTTTTACAGCCTTATTCTTCTATTCTATTTTATTGTGCTCTGATGCTTATGCCGTCATAGCTTTCTCCTCTTCTCCTGTATTTTTGTCTTCTCCTGATGCTCCTACTCGTGGTTTCTTCATCTCGGGCTCCGCAACGTGTCCTTCGAGTAGCTTGACGCCCTCTGTAGTCGTGCTTTTCGCCTTCTCTGCGTAGTTGGCTACCATGCCAAAGTTTTGCGCCATCTTGTGGAACTCCCTGTCGCAGAGATCTGAAACTTCAAAACTTCCTTTTACTGTAATTGTTCCTGTTGGTCCTGACATCTTAAGTACCAAATATGTATAGTGAGGCACTGCCATGAATCGCGAAAACGCGGGTCGCCCGAGGATCGCATGATATTGAGATGGCCAGTCCATGACTTCGAAGTCTAGCTTTTCTCTTCTGTAGTTTTGTCGGTTGCCGAAGCAAACATTGAGTGCTATTCGACCCAGTGGGTAATTGGCACTTCCTGGCACGATCCCATGGAAGGAACAATCTGTTGGTTTCAGGAACTCTAGTGATATATGCATTGCTCGGAGTGTTTTTGCGTATATCAGGTTAATTCTACTCCCTGCGTCCATGAATATTCTGTCGACATCATACGCGCCGATTTGAGCTTTGAGTACCAAAGGCGCGTTTCCCGGCCGAGGTACTGTTATAGGGTGGTCTTCTCTATTGAACTCGATTGGTTTGTTCTGACCAGTGCAGATACTCCGTTGTGGCTGGAGGTGAGATGACTGCTAGGTTGACTTGTCGAGTTATACTCTTCTCTTCTTTGTTTGACTTGGGCACAGGTTGTATCATTGCTGTGATGTGTCCTTTTGATGGAACGTACCCTTCATCGTCGTCGTGTCCCTGGTTTTGCTGGTCTTGTCCTTGAGGAGCTCCGTTGTTTCCTTGCTGTTTTGCCGGAGGGTTATTGCTTCCTTCAAATCCTTGTCGCCTTGCTTCGGTTTGCTTGTTTAACGCTACCTCTTGTAGTTTTAAGAATGTTGTACAGTCTTTCATTGCGTGTTTTGATACACGTTTCCCATCGACAAACGCTGAGTGTATATGACAAGGTCCGTTGAGCATATCTTCTGCCGATGGGTTGTACTCTCTGGGTTCTCTTGCGGGAAACTTTTTATAATCCTCCTTTCCATAGCTTTGGTATCCCGAACTTCTGCGCTCGCCTCCTTGATAACTGTTGTCTTTGTATCCTGCGGCGACTTGGCTATGGGAACCGTAGTTGTCGTAATTTTGGGACCGTCTCCTTTGATTTCCATATCTATTTCTTCTATCGTCCTCTGGGGATCGCGTTCGCTTGTTGTTGCATGCGTCTTCTCCATCTGCGAATCTGTTTGCTATGTCCATGAGGTCTGACACTGTTTTTGGCTTGATTCTACCCAGCTCTTTGACTAGGTCTCTTCGCCTTAATCCAATGATGAATGCATCTATTGCTCTTTCGTCTGAAACTTCGACTGCCGAATTTTTGATAAGGCTCCATCTTTGGATGTATGCCCGCAGTGTTTCGTCGCGTTGCTGCACGCACGCTTTGATTTCTTCTATTGATGCTGGCCGCTTGTATGTCGACCTGAAGTTGCCTGTGAATTGCTTTGTGAGGTCTTCCCAGCTTCCAATGATTTCTTTCTCTAGTTTGCTCAACCATGACCTTGCTGCTCCGGTGAGGTGTAGTTGCAAACTTTGCATTGCTGTTTCTTTGGTTCCTCCTAATATTTGCACTGCTTGTAGATAATCTGATAACAATGATTGTGGTTCCTGTGATCCGTCATACTTTTGCTGATCATGAGGTAACTTAAATCCCTTGGGAACTGGAGTGGTGCGAACCCTGCGGGTAAAGCATGATGCCCCCATCTCTTTCTCGTCATCTTCATAGTCGCGTCTTTCATCTGGGGATCGCGATCTTCGGGTTTCACCGTGCTGTTTTGGTGGTGGCGATCGAGATCGTTGCTTGCTGCTTCTGTGCCGAGGACTGTTGTGACGGCGAGGTGACCTTGCTTTGTGCACTTCCTTGTGGTGATATGCTTCTTCTCCTTTTGCTGATAGCTTGTGGCCCACCATGTTGAGTCCGTTCAATGCCGCTCTATGAATATGCTCCCTAGGATCTCCTGGACTTGGCCGAGTTGTGAGCAGATATGCTTGCGCTGCTACTAGTGCTGCTTCAAGGGTTTTTGGTAAGATGTTCCCCTGCTCGTCGACCGATAGGAAGGACGAGTCGAGGTTTTTGGAGATACTTTGTTTGTCGGAATACTCGAGGTTGTCGTACCTTGAACCGTGTCGACGATTTTTCCTTGCGTTACTATATGATGCATCGCTTCGCGCTTTACGAGCGGCGTCGCTAGCTGCGATGGCTGATTCCTTCCTTTTTTGGATCTCTATTTTCTCCTTTGCTAGTTGCTTCGCCTGCTGTCTTAGGGCATAATGATACCCCAAAAGCATGTCTTTGCTGGAGTTTGATGGTATTGGCGTGCCGTGCTCTACGGCTTCTCTTATTATCCTCCATTCGTCAACTGATAGTCGAATTTTTTCCCTGGCTGCGAGGGATTCTGCTGTTTGCCCTTCTGCTAGGTGATTTGCTCCTCTGTCAACATTTGCTGGGTTTAGCACTGGGTTGTTATTTTCATCGAATTCTTCTGAGTTGTCTCCCACAATGGCGAACACCTGGCATTGTCTGCCGATATCACTGTTGAAGCTTGAGAAGATCGAGTCACCATCTTCAGAAAGCTCTAACCCTGTTTTCCATGTGTCTGTTGATTTGTCTAAGATATCGTCGAGGCAGATCATGAGATCGTCGAGTTGGACTCCTGTATCAAGATTTTCCTTTGCTTCTTCTGCGACTTTTCCTTTTTGCTCTTCTCCTAGGCTGACCGGCGAGTTTACTTCGCTGGAAGAACCGTCGAAATACTCCATTATTGCTACTGTTTCGGGCTCACTTGTCGTCGGATCTTGTTTCGTCGGATCTGAAAGGCGAGATGAGCCTGATGGCCCGATGAGGATGCTCAAACTTCCAATTGTCAATTCCATCTCTTGATTTTCGTCGAGTTCGGAACTGCTGTTGGCTAAAAGCGAAAAAGCCGTCGAATTCATGATTCCAACACCCAAGTCCCCACGGTCGGTGCCAATTGACGAGGGTTAACTCGACAAATGTCCTAGATGAAGGACTTAGGATCGGGGAGATAGGGCGTCGGATGAACTCAAAGGTAAAGTTAGTCGAAATAGGTATGCGTCGAAAGTAAGCTTGGGTGTTCAACCTGGCTTGCTTTCAATCTGGCCTACACCATCCCCTCCTGGCCCCTTTATATAGGTGGCCAGGTCTCGAGGATCGGGTAGGGTCCGATACAGATTACAATATCGACATACGGTAAGAACTCGTATTCGACTTATCGTTACAATTGGGCCTAGCTATACGGGCCTTAGGGGTACTCAACTAACGGGCTCTATTAACTATACCCTTGTCAACTATAGTCGGCGATGTGCCGCCACATAGCAAAGTACAACACCGACCGCGAGAGGTTCAAACACATGATCAGGTTACAGTTTCCATGTCACCATTCAATGGTTGTTATAATCCTGGTTTTTATATTGAATGGGAGTTTGAGATAAATGATATATTTGTTTCCCATAATTTTTCTGAGCGTAAGAAAGTAAAAGCTGCAATTACTACATTCACTGGTTTTGCTTCTATGTGGTGGAATGAATATTGTCGTTTAAATCCTGAATTGATACCTACTTCTTGGCACGATTTAAAACTTTCTATGCGACATAGATTTGTTCCATCATACTATACTCGTGACATGGTTAAAAAATTGCAAAATTTACATCAAGGTATTGACACTGTAAGACAATACTATGATGTTTTAGAGACTACCTTGTTGCACTCGTTTTTAGAAGAGAGTGAAGATGATTTTTTTGATAGATTTTGGAGAGGTTTAAACCATGATATCCAAGATATAATAATGCATGAGGAGTTGTATTCTGTCGACCATTTGTTTCGTCTTGCTTGCAAAGCTGAACAAAAAATACAGAGGCGAATACCTTTGATAAACAAGCATGCGGTGGAGTCAACATAAGGATACTTTTTCTACGGTCAAGCCATCTTCTAATATGATGCCTACATCATGTGCGCTGAACCTACAAGGTACATGTAAAGGTATTGCTATCGTCCCGCCACATGAGATTGATGTTTGCCATTTTAATTTAAATACCTCTTGTGATGAATTACAAGTTGACGTGGTCACACCTCCTATTCTAGAGGATAGTGTTGTTGTTGCTGCCCCACCATGTAATCAGCTAGATGATGGTTTGAGTGCACCTATTGATAATATTAATTCTTATATTGCTATGGGTGCACCAATTGAAATTATTGTCGATGAGAATGAAACTAGTAACTTGATAGTTGAACCTGATTTGGATCCTATAAATTTGGTAAGAAATGATGAGATGTTATCAAAAATTGATCACAATACTTCTTTATGGTCTGTTATGTTGGATCCACCCTTGTCATTATCACATGCGCGAAATAAAATTTCCGAAATCACATGCTCGAGTACTTTTAAGAGTATTTATGCACCTAGTTTTCAATTTAATTTGATTGGCAACTATGGCATAGATAATATTTTCTTGGTGCATGAAATATGTATCACATGTGGTGATCTTTATATGTTAAAGGAAAAGAAATTAATAAGAATGCTTGATCATTTTGATATGACCTCTGATACGTCTCCAATGTATCTATCATTTTTGATGCTCCATGCTTATTTTTACACCATTTGCCTATCGTTTCATTACACTTCGTGGCACTTTTATGCATTTTCCGGAACTAACCTATTAACAAGTTGCCACAGTGCCAGTTTCCTGTTTTCTGCTGTTTTTGTGTTTCAGAAGTGATACACAGGAAATATTCTCGAAATTGGACGAAACAAGTTCCTAAAGTCTTATTTTACCCGGAAGCTTCCAGAGATCCGAAGGAGAGTAGGAGGGGGGCCACCAGGGCCCCACACGCAGGGGTGGCGTGGCCAGGGGCCTGGCCGCGCGAGCCTCGCGTGAGGGCCCCTGGCTCCTCCTCTGACATCGCCCCTTCGCCTATAAAGACCCCCCGACGGAAAAAACCTAAGTACCCGATCACTTTTCCAGAACACATCGCGATCCGCCGCCGCCGTCGACCCGAAGATCGGGAGGGTCCAGAAGCTCTTCCCGGCACCCTGCCGGAGAGGGGAATCGCCACCGGAGGTCTTCTTCATTGCCATGCTTGCCTCCGGAGCGATGAGTGAGTAGTCTACCTTGGACTATGGGTCCATAGCAGTAGCTAGATGGTTGTCTTCTCCACCATGTGCTTCATGTTTATGAT
>QXEO01001421.1:0-56287 GCA_007115705.1 Dactylis glomerata | reverse complement strand
GGCTCTCAATTCACCAACTAGGAATTTTAGGATTGTTGCGATCAGCTGGGAACCAGAGTATGCTAGGATCCGGTGCTCACCCAAAGAGCAATAGCCAAGGGGAGCGTGCAAACACAGAGGTGGTGCAAGGACTTCGGACCACAACCTTCAACAGGCTCGAGGGTTGTGGCAAAAACTGGGTGGACCAAGTGCCCTCAGTATTTTGGTCCTTACGGGCCACGGCCATGAGATCAACCGGTGAGACCCCATTTTCACTTGTTTATGGGCCCGAAGCCGTGTTGCCCATAGAGCTTAAACATTGATCCCCTCGGGTATCTGCCTAAGACGATCACAAGTACGCAAAAGAACATCTTGATGATGTCAACTTCATTGAGGAGATTCGTAGCCGGGCAATAGTGAGGTCCACCCGCTATTCGCAAGGATTACACCGCTATCACACTCGTCGTGTCCGATCCCGGGAGCTCCATGCGAGAGATATTGTTCTCCAAAGAAAGCAAAGCTCCTCCATTCACAAGCTCTCCCCAAAGTGGAAGGGGCCTTACAGAGTGACGCACGTCTTCCGACCAGGATGTGTGAGCCTAGAAGACAAGGATGGAAAACCTGAGCAGAACTCGTGGAACATCGAGCATCTCCGAAAATTCTATCCTTGAAGTGCCAACTCTTGTAGCGCCCCATGTTACCGTGAACTACGGAAATGCGAACGTAGAATAAACACAGAAACAGTGTGGTCGTAGGGACGCCTTCATGTAAATCACTATAAAGATGGGGGGACGATAGAGTGCCTACCCCTCGCAATTTGTATCCCGGCAGCAGATGTTCAATTTGCACCATCAATAAAGCCTTAGTTAGATAAATTCCTTGGCATTTCTAGTAGTCTTAACAAGTGGCCTTGAGACTTCTTGATATTTTTCTCTTAGTTACAAGCAGGGTCTATATGCCTCTATATGTCGTTGCGACGCCAGAAGAGTAGCGGCGTGTATAGACCTAGACGATGCTCAGGAAAGCGCTACCGTGCACTGCTTGTACCTTAGTTAAAAAATATCTCCAAGTTGAGACTGGATTTCGGATTTCTTTTAAAAATTGGAATTTTCTGCTCAAGGCAGGAAGCTACTGAAGCAAATGATAAAGGCCAAGTAACCGGGAACTCTCACCGGAAGGTATAAATTCGGTTGGAAAGGCTATCTTGATAAGTCAATGGAAGCCTGTCTCCCTAGAAATTCTCCCCGGGAATGCATACCGAAAAATAATTAGTCTTTAAATTATGCATTATTGCCGTAAACGGATTGTCTTGCTTGCATTCTATGTCAAGATGCAGGAGCAGATACAGATAAAAAAGGGGGAAATGCAATAAGGACCCAGGATCTCAATATCTGGGCAGGGCCCGGGTCACCCTATTCTTCAGGTTGGCGACGGCATGGGCTACGTCAGCCCTAGCAGCGTCCTAGGTGTCCTTCCCTTCTTTGCTCTCGCTGAAGCCCTCGAAGAGGCGTGGAAACAGGAAGCTGGGAGCGAGGTGGTGAACGCGAGGGAGAACGGTTGGTGCGGGCGGTTGAGATTGCTAGACGCTTGCTCACTGCCGTGAGCTGCATCTGGGCATTCTCCTCCCGCTCCTACGCCTGGGCCTCGAGGGTGGCGATGGAGGCGCGCAGCTGCGACACCTCCTCGGGAAAAATCGGCAGCTGAGCTCGCGGGCTGAGCATCTCCTATCGCTCGCGCGATAGCGCCATGCGCTCCGTGTCGATATCTTGTCGGATGCCGTCATGGTGCGCCCTTAGGCCGGTGGCCCAGTGCTCTAAGTCCTCCTTGGCCTGCACCAACCGTTGCTCGTGCTCCTCCATGCTGTCAAGGAGGGAGCGAGCTGATGCGTACAGTGCAGGACCCATGAAGGGAAGAAGTGGCACCGGGGGTGCTAGCCGAGGTGCCAGGGGACCTGCAGGTTCTGGAGCAGAGGCTCTTGGCCTCACCGGGCTGACGAGCTGCTCATCCTCGCTAGCAGATTCCACCCGCACCTCCTCCGGGAAGGATTGGGCACCTGAGAAAGCCAAGAAAAGCAGATTGAAGCCTACAAGATATACATCCTCAAGATGCTCAACCAAAGTGGAAAGCCAATGAAAAGGTGGTACCTACTGCGGGTAGAAGGAGCTGTTCAAGGTCGACCTCCATCGAGTCCCCGGCGACGGCACCTACCCCGATAGCTGCATCAAAAAGATCAAAATGGATAAGGCTCGGGAAGGAATCCCCGGCAAGCTGAGCAGAGAAGAGCAAGAAAGAGGCTAAGAAGTTACCTGTTTCAGGCGGTTGCGCTTCCGCGCTGGGGGCTGCTCCAGCCACGTTGCTTGGGTGTTCCTGGGGAGTTGAGGCCTCACCTCAAGCCTTTTTAACTGGGGGCTCAGGGGTAGCCTCCCTGCAACAGAAGTCAGAAGATCTAGTAAGAACGAGGTGCTAAGGCCAAGATTCAGCGGTCGAGAGGTTCCAGGGGACTTATCGGAGCTCATCAAGGCTGATGCCCCAGAGGACCACATCCCAAGGCAGATAGGAAGTTGGTGGGACCTCAGAGGCTACACCGGTGGCCTTTGCTGCTTCAAAAGTTCTCGCTCCAGTGGCGGGAACGAACCACAACGCGGGGGAGTGGTGCAGTGCCTAGGCACCTGACGCATCCTCTCCGTGAGAGGGACCTGGTCTTGGGATTTGTCCTAACTGTCGGATGAAAACACGAGCTGGCGGTGACGCCTCGGTCCATCTAGATCTATCGGATCTGACTGGCCTGGCTAGCAGCCGAGGGTCGTGAGCATCGCATGCCGGCATCTGGGTGCGGACATCGTCGTTGCGTTCGTGGAGAGGCAGGAGGCCATCCGGCAACCATAATGCTCCCTAGGTTCCGCCAAGGAGCTGGTTGATGCGCCGATCTAGCTCTGCTTCATCCAGGCAGCCCTTCCGGAGCCGGGTGGTATCTCTAACACCTGTGAACAACCACATTGGGTGGTCACGGCGCTGAAGGGGCGCCACCGTCTCCCATAGGAAGGAAGTGATGACATGGCAGGCCGTGATGCCCTGGTTGGACAGCTTTCAGATGCGCTCCACGGCGGTGGCAAGCTTGCTATCGCGCGGATCAGTTTCCTGCCACTCAGCCTTGCTGACCAACAGGGTGCTGGCTTGGCAAAAAGGGGGTCCGCCTCCGGCAACCAAACCTAGCACCAATCCCCACGCCAGGGGTCCCACTTATTCTGGGACATGTCGATGTAGTCTCATCCCCGGCCCACTTCTTCAGGGGCAACCAAACCCAGCACCAATCATCGGAAGTAAAACCCCTACATCCTGCCTTAGTCTTTATTATCAGCACACGGTGGCTTACAGTGCTCCTTGAGCTGTGTTGTCTAGAGGAAGAAGAAGTGTTCCATCTCCCTAATCTAAGGTTCCAGGCCCCTTTATATAGGCAGGGGCCTAGTTACAAGGTGTCGTCCGGCTGCCCGTCTACCGGCTTCTATGTGGCCGCGGCTCTTGCGCGGGTCCTGCTTCCCTCTGCCCCTCTGCCTGGGCACAGGCTACTTTATAAAGTGCCTTTGATGTGGGGTGGCCTTCGGACACCTCTGCCTCAAGACCGCCAAGTCCCCCACAAGGGCCAATGACAAGAGCTCGAGCTAAAACCCTCCATGATAAGGTGAATTTGCTCCTAAACATACTTGATCTTGAACATACGATGAATGGTTCGCTACCTCATGGCAACATCATTTGTGCAGTCCGTTACAAACCACATGGAGAGACGACCAAGGATGAGGAACACGAAGAGGAAGCATGGAAATGCCGGAAGAAGAAGTCGGAGCAAGCGACGGACCAGCTAAAGCCGGCCCTGACACCAGCTATAGCCGGCCACCGGCTATAGCCGGCCCCAACACCGGCTATAGCCGGCTAGACCGGCTAAAGCCAGACTTAACTCCAGCTAAAGCCGGTCTGGCCGAGTCAACGCGCCTTTGGCCTTGAAGCCACCCTTGTAATCTTCCCCTAAATTACCAAGTTGCCCCCAGGACGTGGCTGCCTATTTATATGGCTCTCTCTCCCCCTTTCTAGCTTAGACAAGAATTAAGATAAAACATGGCTTCATGCCCTTTCCCTTAGGGAACTTGCTACTAGATCTCAAATCTAGAGTAAACCATCATCCCTCTTTGTTTGGGGTCTCTTCTATTTGGGGAAGTCTACCTTGTAGTGGATCTCTTGCATACTTTTGTGTGTAATTCTATCCATTGATTTGGTCTCTTCCCCAAGTGGAATTCTACTCCTAGCAAATCAATCTCTCACAAGGAATTCTACTCTTGGAGTCTCTTCCTTGTGATTCTATTGAGTTGGTGAATCGGGCCAACGAGGACAACCGGTGTGTATCTTGTGTGTGTGTGTTTGCCTTCGATTTGTGTGTCGTGTTCCTCATGTTCTTTGTGTTCTTCGAGTTCATCCTTGTTCCCCGCCACAAATCTTGTGAATCCGTGAAGATCGGGCCACACCCAACAGGTCACCCCTCATCATATGGTATCAGCAGCTTTTGGTTGCCACGGATTTACTCTCGTTTGTGATTTCCACCATAAATTTTGAAAATCCAAAAAATAGCCCCAAAATTGCCTCGAATTTTGATCTCAAGATTTGTTGAGTTTTTTTGTGGTTTTGATCCAAGGTTTTCGTGTCTCAAGTGCTGATCTACCTTCCTTTGCGTTCCCTTAGCCTAATTCTTCCGGATTTGAGGATTTTTTTGCCCAATTTCTGCCACCAAAGACGAACTGCTCGTGCAAAATTGTCCGAACCGGCTAAAGCCGGCCTGGACCCCGACTAAAGCCGGCCTATGCAGCAAATAGCTGGCCTGTCCAGTTTTCTCGAAAAAGACCAAACCGGCTAAAGCCGGCCTGGACCCCGGCAAAAGCCGTCCCCCGGCTAAATCCGGCCTATACACCGGCTAAAGCCGGTCTAGAGTGGCACTCGCAGATTTCCTTCTTCTTTGCAAACCTCTTTTCTTTTGGTGATCTTACCCTTTGAGAGTGGCTTTCCTAGAGTTGCGAAGCATCGTACACTTGACCCCGAATTGTGAGAGTGTGTGTTTATATCTAGCACTACCAAGTTTTGAAGTGGACCAAGAGAAAGAGAAAAGAGATACTCCCAATCAAACAAAAACACAAAGAGAGAAAGAAAGTGAAGTAACACATAGTGTGTGTGTGTGCCATCCATAGTCCACAAATATAAAAGAGTCCACAAGCTTGTACCCAAAAGAGAGAGTGAGAAGAGAGGCAAGTGTGCGAATCTTGTTGCTTCTCCTTTTTGCAACCAAGCCACGGTCTCTCGAGTGTTAGTGCGACATTGAGCATAGTCGTCGTTAGGACCATTTTTGTTGTGCTCGTTTTTGTCCGTCGCACTAACCCCATCCATCTCCACGTGTGTGTTCTTTTTGATCGCCCTTTTGACATTTGAAATTTTTGCATCACCTCCACATTTGGCAATATACTTCTCTTTTGATCATTTTCGTTTGGCATTCACACTTTTCCTTCCCATCCACTAGATAGCCCCTTTGCGTGTGTTCTAACTTGTGCACAACGGTTGTCCTTGGGTGTTTTCATCAATTCAATAGTTTTTACGGGACGTGTTTCAAGTGTGTTTTCCTCTAACCAACTCACCTTTCTTCCACTTTCTTTCTCTTTTGTGACCATGCCTAGGAGAGACACATCGGAACAAGGTGAGGAGTCCTTGGCCGAGTGCCTCGACGCCCTCCAAGACCAAATACTTGCCAACAACAACCATCTCTTCGCCACAAATGCGAAAATTGAGGCCTCGCAAGCATGACTCGACGCAAGGATTGGGGACTCACACGCCTCGCTCAATGAAAGGATTGAGGACTCGCGCGCAAGCATTGAGAACTTGGGCGTGGAGATGAAGGACTTGAAGGCGGAGATGAGGGACTCGAGGGCGGAGATGAACGCGAAACAAGCAACGCTATCCACAAAGTTGGATCAAGTCCTTTCATCTTTGGACATCTCGACGTGACAACATCACCGCTCAAGGTCGTGCTCGTCAAGATCTTCTTCCCACTCCAACCATGCGGATGACCATGTGCGACTCCAACAACCGCGTCCTCCGCCTCACATGCATCCCCAACACGACGCTCCCTGAAAGGAGATTCAAGACCGTCCCCAAGTGGACCACCCACCCCAAGGCCAAGCACACCAAGTGATAAGGATCACGCCGGTGATCCTTTGAGTTTTGTCCCGATCTTTCACAGCGAGTCTACCCAGATAGAAATCTTCCAATAACGCGAAGAACGTCACCTGAAGATGAGGACGAATCCAGCAAGCAACGTGATGATGAACACCATGCCTCAAACCAAAGCACGACAATCCTTGATGAACACAAGAACCTCCGCAGCAACTTTATTCGATAAATGGCATCGTCGTCCCCGGAGGGATGCTTCACCAAGAAACACAACACGATAGTTTGTAAACTAAATAACTGAACTCCCCTAAACCCTAGACTGCTGGCCTCCTTATATAGATGGCCAGAAAACTGTTGGGCTTGGACAGGCCCAAACCCAAAACACAAATAAAACTAAGTGGCCCATAACATGACCTGGCACATGGAATAACATAAACAGATATATAAAGTGCTGACACAACCTTAGACTAAATTATCTCATATCGTAGGTCATCCTGGCGTGCAAATCTGCAACGAGCTTCCCTCATCTTGGTGGAGTCCTGAAATTGGGCTTCACCTCCTCCTTCGTGCCCATATCAGACAAGCTGAAAACCATTTGTATGTTTTTCCTTATGATTTGAACACACGTTTCACTTTCATTGTTTCATTTTCATGATCTTTTGTTTGTGTTCATTTTCATGTTATAACATGGTTGCTAAGTTTCTTCTATCATGATTATATCTTTCATGCCCATGTTTTAAGTTCTTTTGATCCCAGCGCACAATGCTTACATAGATGATCAAGATTGTGTAGGTGCATGTCACCTCAAAAATTATTTCTTTTGTTATCACTTACCTACTCGAGGACGAGCAGGAGTTAAGCTTGGGGATGCTGATACGTCTCAAACGTATCCATAATTTTTTATGCTCCATGCTTGTTTTTACACCATTTTTTTAGTGTTTCGTTACACTTCGTGGCACTTTTATGCATTTTCCGGAACTAACCTATTAACAAGTCGCCACAGTGCCAGTTCCCTGTTTTCTGCTGTTTTTGTGTTTCAGAAAAGTTACACAGGAAATATTCTCGGAATTGGACGAAACCAAAGCCGAACGTCCAGAAATTCACCGAAGCTTCCAGATAACCGAAGAGGAGACGGAGTGGGGCCACGAGGGCCCCACACAACAGGGTAGCATAGCCTGGCCCCTGGCCGCACCCCCTATGTGTGACGGCGCCTCGGCCCACTCCTGACGCTGCCCCTTCACCTATAAAGACCCCTCGATGGGAAAAACCTAAGGACCCGATCAATTTTCCAGAACACATCGCGATCCGCCGTCGCCATCGACCCGAAGATCGGGAGGGTCCAGAAGCTCTTCCCGACACCCTGTCGGAGAGGGGAATCGCCACCGGAGGTCATCTTCATCACCATGCTTTCCTCCGGAGCGATGAGTGAGTAGTCTACCTTGGACTATGGGTCCATAGCAGTAGCTAGTTGGTTGTCTTCTCCACCATGTGCTTCATGTTTAGATCTCGTGAGCTGCTTTACATGATCGAGATCACCGTTATGTAATTCTACATGTTGTGTTTGTTGGGATCCGATGAATATTGGTGTTATGATTGAGTTGAAGTACTGAATATTATCTTATGTTATCTCTATGTTGTTTATGATCTTGCATGCTCTCCGTTGTTAGTAGCTATCTTGGACGAGTAGTTGCTAGTGACTCCAAGAGGGGGTATTTATGCTTGATAGTGGGTTCATGCCTCTATTTAATCTAGGGGAGTGACAGAAACCTCTAAGGTTGTAGATGTGCTGTTGCTACTAGGGGGAAAACAACATTCATATGCTCAAGGGCATATGCTTTGTTTACATTACACACTTTGCATAATGCAATTGTCTATTGTTCGCAACTTAATACTTGTGGAGTTCTCGGATTGATTCGCCACAAGTGGATTATTAGTCATAGATGCAGTTGGATGGCGGTCTATGTATCTTGTTGTAATGCCCAGAGTAAATCTCATAGTGATCCTCTCGACATATGCATGTTGTCTTTATTCTATCAATTGCCCAACTGTAATTTGTTTACCCAACATGTATTATTTTATCTTATGGAGAGACACCACTAGTGAACTGTGGACCCCGGTCCTATTTCCTTTATATTGCTATCACCTGTTTACTTTACTCGCACTGTTTACTTTACTCGCATATTACTATCACTTTCCACTCGATACGCTCATACCCTTTGTTTCAAGCAAACTGGTGAGATTGACAACCTCATCGTAAGTTGGGAACAAAGTATTTGGTTGTGTTGTGTGCAGGTTCCACGTTGCCGCTCGCAAAGCAAAGCTTGGACGAGGCGCCCTATAAATTGTCCGGAGCTGTCGCGAAGCTAGCGGGCATCACCTTTAGTTGTTTGTCTCCCTCCTCCTGGATTGATAACCTTGGTTTCATAACTAAGGGAAAGCTTGCTGCTATATTCATCAAAACCTTCTCTTGGGGTTTTCCAACTAGGCGGTCATTTTTACTTCATCAACAAACGCCAACAAGCTTTCTGGCACCATCATCACCGCGCCATCAGCCGACACTGGATCGACCATCAACGTCGGCATCGCTGTGCCGACCGTCATCGACACCACTCCACTAGAGACTGAGGTCGACATCGCTAGATCGACCATCATCGACACCGCATCGCCGAGCACCGCCGATCTTACTCCGACCGCGACCACCATCGACCCCGCCTCAGGCCTGGCAGGAGCAGTTTCGGCAGGGACCGGAGGCTTCGATATGGCTTTCGGGCTGTTCAACTTCCATGTGGACGACAATAGAGTCGCTGAGCTGATCTCCGCCAGTGATTCGATGCCGCTCGCAGCAGAACCAAGTGCGTCACCAGCAATCGAGGGCAATTCCTGGACAACAATGCCGCTAATGCCATCGGAGGAAAAACCAAGGCTGGAAACTTCGACCCCATCAGTTGGGTCAAACGACTTTCAAGATCCACCTCCATCCCCAACCACCGCCTACTGCGTCGAGTGCGACGCTTACCACTTCGTGGGTGCCGGAGACTTCTCATCCCACGAGATCGCCGGCTGTGAAGACCCTCGGGGAGGCATTGCTGCTGTATACCCAGCGATATCCGAGTGCGAACGGGCTCTCAATGCCCTCACGCTCCATCCTACGCCTTATGACCCTGATTATGTCGAAGGGCTCTACTCGGACTACACATGCTCAGATGACGACATCTACCCCGAGGCCAAGGGGAAAATCAGCAATTCGGCTAGCTCATATTCGAGCAAATCCGCTATGTCTGACGGTGGGTATGTGATCGATTACGACTCTGACACCATGTTCGAGGTCGGATCATGCATCGGAGACGATGACGTCTACCCTCTCGCGCTGGGCGAAATCAGTGATGACTCTATCCCACTGTTCGTAGGGCACTACATGATGGCTTCGCACGGAGATGGTAACGAACACAGAGCCAACAACAATCAAGACCGGCCAAATACTGGTCGATTAATCACCCAAGACCAGATTCGGTATGCAGGGAAGGTCTATTCGGGCGAGGCACCTTTGGGTCCTAATCCAAGCCCCGAAGAGGTAGCCACGCTCCGATTCATCATCCAGGAGCAGAAGGACCAGATTAACGCTGATAAGCAAATCTTGGAACAACGCAGAGACAAAGCCGACGCGTCCAGTAGAAGATGGGCCGAATGATCGTCACACTATTCGTCGAGCGTCCAGCATAGGACGCGGTCGCACATCCCGCTAAGGGGAGAAGCGCGCAACATCACTAAAAACTTGGAGGCAGAATTCAATGAGGTCAAATTGCTGCCTAGAACCAAAGAGGCCGCCATCATGGCGACAGCAGCATATATCGCTGCCAATGCATCCAACGACGATGAGCATATGTGGCATCTGCGGAATCTTGCACTCGAAAGAGTTAGGGTGCTTTAAGGCACAAACGAGCAAGACCGTGAGGCAATGCCAAGAAGAAACATCCCTCCAGTCGAGCCATCTAGGCACCAAGCAGCAGCGCCAGCAGTAGCGCCCAGGACTCAGGTGGTGGAGCCTATAAACGATGAACTTTGGCATGGCTTGGCTCAAAACAGAGTTGATTCCGCATGTGCGCGATGTGACGCGCATCGCTTCGAGGAGGAGGCAGAATTGGAGGCATTCGGGAACAGTCATCACAGACTGTGTGGCGTGGAGTGTTTCAGTTTCTTGATTCGCTCCACATCGCTGCCAAAAGGGATAAAGCTCAGCGACGGTGTAGTCAAGTTCAACGGGTAGCAGGACCCTCGAATTTGGCTCGACAACTTCATCACCGCCGTCACCATCACCGGCGGATCCAGAGACAACGCCCTGCAGTTACTATCTCTACATCTTAAGGACAACGCAAGGGCTTGGTGATACGTCTCAAACGTATCTATAATTTTTTATGCTCCATGCTTGTTCTTACACCATTTGCTTAGTTTTTTGTTACACTTTGTTTTTTATGCATTTTCCGGAACTAACCTATTAACAAGATGCCACAGTGCCAGTTCCCTGTCTTCTGCTGTTTTTGTGTTTCAGAAAAGTTACACAGGAAATATTCTCGGAATTGGACGAAACAAAAGTCGAACATCCAGATATTTAACGAAGCTTCCAGAAGTCTGAAGAGGAGATGGAGGGGGGCCATAGGGCGGCCACACCACAGGGCGGCGCGGCCTGCCCCTGGCCCGCGCCCCCTGGTGGTGAGGCCACCCTGGCCCACCTCTGGCGCCGCCCCTTCGCCTATAAAGACCCCCAACGGGAAAAACCTAAATACCCGATCAATTTTCCAGAAACACATCGCGATCCGCTGACGTCGTCGACCCAAGATCGGGAGGGTCCAGAAGCTCTTCCCGGCACCCTGCCGGAGAGGGGAATCACCACCGGAGGTCTTCTTCATCGCCATGCTTTCCTCCGGTGCGATGAGTGAGTAGTCTACCTTGGACTATGGGTCCATAGAAGTAGCTAGATGGTTGTCTTCTCTACCATGTGCTTCATGTTTAGATCTCGTGAGCTGCCTTACATGATCGAGATCACCTTTGTGTAATTCTACATGTCCGTTTGTTGGGATCCGATGAATATTGGTGTTATGTTAAGTTGATGTGCTGAATATTATCTTATGTTATCTCTAGGTTGTTTATGATCTTGCATGCTCTCCGTTGTTAGTAGCTATCTTGGCCAAGTAGATACTAGTGACTTCAAGAGGGGGTATTTATGGTCGATAGTTGGGTTCATGCCTCTATTTAATCTGGGGGAGTGACAAAAACCTCTAAGGTAGTAGATGTGCTGTTGCCACTAGGGAGAAAACAACATTCTTGTGTCCAAGGACATTCGTTTTGTTTACATTACACACATTGCTTAATGCAGTTATCTGTTGTTCGCAACTTAATACTTTCGGGGTCCTCGGATGATTCCCCGCGAGTGGATTATTAGTCATAGATGCAGTTGGATGGCGGTCTATGTATTTTGTTGTAATGCCTAGAGTAAATATCATAGTGATCCTCGTGACATATGCACGTTATCTTTATTCTATCAATTGCCCAACTATAATTTGTTTACCCAGCATACTGTTATTTATTTTATGGAGCGACACCACTAGTGAACTATGGACCCCGGTCCAATTTCCTTTACATTGTTACACCGTTTTACTATTACTCGCACTGTTTACTTTCTCGCATACTACTACTACTTTCCACTCGATACGCTCATACCTTTGTTTACAGCAAACCGGTGAGATTGACAACCTCATCGTAAGTTGGGAGCAAAGTACTTGGTTGTGTTGTGTGCAGGTTCCGCATTGCTACTAGTTGAAGACGCACCAACAAGAATTGTAAACGGCGCCCTTGCTGGAGTGTCACGAAGCTAGCAAGCATCACCTTCTTAAGTTTGGCTTTTTCCTACTGGATCGATAAACCTCGGTTTCTTCTGAGGGAAAACTTGCTACTGTGCTCATCATACCTTCCTCTTGGGGTTCCCAACTGGGTGGTCATCCTGCCCGCATCAAGCTAATTTTCTGGCATCGTTGCCGGGGAAAAAGAAGACTTCTGCAAGGGGAGTTTTGCACGCACATCCTTTACTTAGTTTTACTTTACTTTATTTTTACTTGCATCGTTTTTATCAAAAACACAAAAAAATTAGTTTCCTTTATAGTTGCTTTTATTTACTTGCTTTTAGTTTTGCTAGAATGGGTACTCATGAGAACACCAAGTTGTGTGATTTTACTAGCACTAATAATAGTGATTTTATCTGCACTCCTATTGCGCCACCTGCTCCTGCTGCAAATTTTTATGAGATTAAACCTGCTTTATTGAACCTTGTTATGAAAGAGCAATTTTCTGGTGCTAGTACTGATGATGCTGCAGCTCTTCTCAACAATTTTGTTGAGCTATGTGAGATGCAGAAATATAAGGATGTAGAAGGTGATATTATTATGCTTAAGTTGTTTCCTTTTTCTTTGAGAGGAAAAGCTAAGGATTGGTTGTTGTCTTTGCCTAGAAATAGTATTGATTCTTGGGATAAGTGTAAGGATGCTTTTATTGGAAGGTACTATCCTCCTGATAAGATTATAGCTTTGCGTAGTGATATCATGAAGTTTAAATAGTTTGATAATGAACATGTTGCTCAAGCTTGGGAAAGAATGAAGTCTATGATAAAGAATTGCCCTACTCATGGACTGACTACTTGGATGATTGTCCAAACTTTTTATGCAGGACTGAATTTTTCTTCAAGAAACCTATTGGATTCAGCTGCTGGAGGCACTTTTATGTCCCTTACCTTGGGCGCCGCAACCAAGCTCCTTGACAGCATGATGGTAAATTATTTTGAATGGCACACCGAGAGAGCTCCACAAGGTAAGAAGGTAAATTCTGTTGAGGAAACCTCTTCCTTAAGTGATAAGATTGATGCTATAATGCTTATGCTTTCTAATGATAGAGCTCATGTAGATCCTAATAATGTTCCTTTGGCCTCTTTGGTTGCTCAAGAGCATGTTGATGTAAACTTCATTAGAAATAATAATTTCAACAATAATGCTTATAGGAACAATTTTGCTAGTAACAATTATAGGTCGTTTCCTTCTAATGGTGATAATAGCTATCTTGATAGACCTAAAATGCCTAGTGAAGAAAGGATTTTAGAACTAGAAAAGGCTGCCAAGAATTTTATGCAGGTGCAATATGAGCAGAACAGGGCTTTCACCAAGACCATGGAGGAGCAATCAGCTCTGTTGAGGACTATTAGTCATCAATTTGAAAATTTAAACAAGGCTATTCCTGAGTTGCAAGCTAAGGTTTCCAAAGCTGAAACCGATATTTCATCTTTGTCTAATGCGCAATCTTCTTTGATTAACAGAATGTCCGCTAAGCCTGATCCTTTTGCCACTGCTAATGCTATCCAAGTTAGAATTGATGAAAATGTTAGGATGTTAGCAGAATTGCATGCCAGGTGGGAAAGAGAAGATGAGATGGCTAGAAAGATGAAGATATGTACCATTACTACCTCTAATGATGTTGTTCCAAATGCTAGCAATCCTCTTACTTTGATTGGTGTAGAGAAAACTCCTACTCCTTGTGTTAAAAAGCCCAAAACTGCAAAAACTTTTTCTCAAAAGAGTGCTAAATTTTTTCGGAGTGTAGGAGATGATAGCTCTATTTCTTTTATTGATTTTGATGTTGATGGCTGCAATATATCTGAAGTTATTTTGTTCTTAGAAAAGCTTTCTTTGAGTCCCAATGCAAGTTCTATAAATGTTGCTTTTACTAAGCATATTACCAATGCTCTCATAAAAATTAGGGATGAAAAGTTGAAGCAAAAAGCTTCTATTCCGAAGAAATTAGAAGATGGTTGGGAACCCATCATTGATATGCATGTTAATGGTTTTGATTGTCATGCTTTATGTGATCTAGGTGCTAGTATTTCTATTATGCCTAGAAAAATTTATGATATGCTTGATTTACCACCGCTTGAAAAGTGTTATTATGATGTTCCTATTGCTGATGTTGCTAAGAAGAAACCTTTGGGATGGATTAATGATATTCTTATTATGGTTAACAATAACCTTGTTCCCGTTAATTTTCTTGTTATGGATGTTGAATGCAATGCTTCATGTCCTATTATTTTGGGAAGACCCTTTCTTCGAACTGTAGGTGCCATCATTGATATGAGGTAAGGCACCATCAAATATCAATTCCCACTCAAGAAAGGTATGGAACACTTCCCTAGAAAGAGGAAGAAATTACTTTTTGATTCTATTCTTAGAGCAAATTATGAACTTGATGCTTCATCGCTTGATATTACTTGATTCGCACTTTCTGCGCCTAGCTCAAAGGCGTTAAAGAAAAACACTCTTGGGAGATAACCCATTGTTTTACTTTCAGATTTTTTTTCTTTTATTTGAGTCTTGGAAGTTATTACTACTGTAATAACCGCTCCTTATCCTTTTTATTTCGTTGTTGTGCCAAGAGAAACCTCTAATTTGAGTGAGGTAAGATTTGGGGATGTTGCTGTCCTGAAACAGATTTCGGTGCTGCACCGTAAAAATTCGTGAAAATTCTCAGAATATCTTTTTGACCTGCGATTTCTTGTACATGTGCCCCAGGTTATATCCAAACTTTCATTGGTTATACACTTTTTGATTTGAGCAACAGAAAACCCTCGAAAAAAATCGACCTTTGTCAGCTGTTCTGTTTTGATAGATTGACAGATTTCTGCCGCTATTTGTGTTTGCCTCTCGATCGCTTTCTTTTTTAGTTCTTTTGATCACGGAACTTTTGGGGAAGTTGCTACAGTAGTATATGTTTTATATGTGGTGGTTTTGAGTTGAAATCTGAAGCAAAAAGGGGTTGATTCATTATTATGCTTACACTAATGTTGCTAATAGAATTGTGTTTAGTTTTGTATGAAGGAAGTTTTCAAGTGTTAGGGATTGGAGAATGATGAGATGGGTTGAAGAATGGACAAAAGCTCAAGCTTGGGGATACCCACGCACCACAAGAAATATCTGTAACATCCCAGATTTTCATTATTGAATTTCTGTTGTGCATCATGTCATCATGCAAAACTTCTCAATTTAAAAAAAAATTGCTTTGTTTTGATTTCAACCAAAGACCCCAATATTCTTTTCAAATTCCTCTTATAGCCAATAGGCTAAGTCCTCACAAAAATAATTTTGATTTTGATTTTCAACAGAAAAATAGATTCCTAAATGCTTTATGGAGCTACAGGAATTTTTACAAAAAATTTCATATTTTATTTGGCTACTTTAGAGGCCTAAAACTAAAACAGGAAAAAAGAAAACAGAAAAAAAGGGAATAGCAAGAAAAAAAAAGGTTTCAGCCGCCGGACCGAACCGGCTGAATCCGGCCCAGCCGGCCAGCCGCCACGCCCGCACCGCCCCGTGCAGTGGATAGTAGGCACCGCCGGCCCAAGCAAGCCAGCAGCCCAGCCCGCCCTGTTTTTCCTTTTCTTTTTCTTTTCTTTATCCCCTGACGGCTGGGACCCACATGTCATCACTGAGTTCGGTCCGTTCATTCCAGGAGATCTGTACGCATACGCGCGTCTCAGTACCGATCGGATCTAACCAAAAACGCCGGATTTTGTTGCCCCTTTTCCATGAAACTTCACCTATAAATAGCCCTAGATCTCCTCTATCTTTCCCCCACGAAACCCTAGCTTTTTGAGCCGCCAGGCTGCTCCAATCTCTCGCCGGAGCGCCGCCATTGGAGGTCGGTAAGAGCTCGAATTC
Source organism: Dactylis glomerata (assembly GCA_007115705.1). NCBI lineage: Eukaryota > Viridiplantae > Streptophyta > Magnoliopsida > Poales > Poaceae > Dactylis > Dactylis glomerata. The sequence continues at coordinate 40,361 of QXEO01001421.1, read as the reverse complement.
GTCGCCCCTGAGCCCCCTTGGTGCCCCTAACCTTTTCCTCATGCTATACTGACCTTCCTCACCCGTTTTTCCACTTCTATAGATCACCGGTTCGTCGGTAATTGCTCGCCGGAGTTCCACCGGAGTTGGAGAGCTCCATCCGCCCGTAGCCGTCGTTCCGGGAAGCGAAAGACGTCACCGAGCATACTAACGTGACCACCTTGAAGAGCTGCTGACCGTTCACTACTTCGCCACCTCGGAAGATCGCCTGAGTTGCCGCCACCATCGACATCAGGACGTCATCACCACCGCCGCCGGCCATCTTCTTTTTTTGCGGTGAGCTCCCAGATCCGATCTCAGCCATCCATCTTTCTTAGATCCAAAGGTCAATATGGCTGATCCGTGTGAAAGGGTACAGACCAATCATGTAGCGCCACGTCGCGAATCATTTCCCCTGTTTAAAACTCGAATTTTGTATTATTAGTCTGCGAGTTTTCTAATCTTGTAAAATCCATAGAAAATAAACTACATGTCGGATTTTCACAAATAATATATCGTTGGATTCATAAAATTGTGTAGAATCCAAATATGCAAAAATATTTCATAGTTTCTGTATAAAATTTGAAATATAATTCGAATGGTTTAAATTGTTTATTTGCACTAATTAATTCATATCTTTTGTTCTGTAGATCCAAAAATTGCAAATAATATGTCCCTGGATTCCTAAAAATGTGTAGAACACTATTATGTCATAAAATTAGTCTTTTCAACGAGTTGAAAACATTCAAATTTAAATATGTGAGTTTGAGTGTTTTTATTATAGTTCAAATTCTATAAATCCTTTTCAGTTGATTCTTTTTGCAGTAGGATCATATTGTTGTTCCCTGTCCAGTAGAACTACTGCACAAATTATTTGGACCAATTTTATCAAGTATTCAAATTCAAATGAGGATTTGAGTATTTGAGTATTTTTCCTCTAGATTTAATTTTAGAAATATTTTAGGCATAATTCTTTTTGCAAAATTGCCTACCTTGACACTAAAAACTCATCAGAATACTTCACACACATTTTTCACACTTTTCCAAGAGTCAACTCCATTAGTTCATATTTTTGCAAAATATAGTGGTGTTATATGAGCACCTTGCAAATATCAAGTCCCAATTTGACTTTGTTCCACTTTGCAAAGGTGTCAATAATCCTAAGTCCTAATGAACACATCAAATCTATCATAACTTAGTAAAAATCTACTCTCTATTCTTGCCCAAGTGCAAAACTATCAATTCCCTCTTACCCAAAATTCTTCTAAGTATTTTGATTACCCCCTCCAACACTATGACGTAGAAGTTTCTCCATATCAAGACCATGAAGAAGAAGTTGAAGAGAAGACAAAGAGTTGAAGGCAAAACAAGAAGTTGAAGAGAAGACAAGGAGTTGAAGTCAAAGGAAGAAGATCGAGAAGAGAGCCCCAAGTCAAGAAGACGAAAGTGTTAGACCTCATGACTTAGAAATTATTCCTCCAACTTCTCAACCCAAGCCTAAGTTTTCCCTTGAAGCTATTTTTACTAAGTGTTTGACACCTCTTAACAACCTAGAAAACCCCCATCAATCCTTTGAAGTCTTTGACTTAACCATTCTCTCCATCCATATCAAGTCAACTTCATAACACAATCTTTTGTCCAATTATCACTAAGACAAATCAAGACTAAGCTAAAACAAATAAACACTTGTGTTGTCTTGTTTGATTATATTGCTTGAATGGTGTGTTTATGTTGTGTTACTTTCTATCTTATAGTTGTACGGAGAGCCACGTGTGTTGATTAAGAGAAGTACAATCTTCAGAAATTTCTAAGGCAAGTGTCACTCTTGTTCATAAAATTTCCTAATGTTTTACCATGCATATAGTGTTTCTTTTCTTTTAATATTATGCATGTGTAGATAGTTATGCTTGCTAACTCCTATTTAGGATATCCCCGATTACCCTGTTAGAAGAAACACCGTAAGTGTAGATTGCTTAGTTGTGTTGTAGAATACGTGGTTGGGATTCCACATGTTCTTTTATTAAGTTTGAAAACTATGTTTTGCAAAAACTAAGAAAACAACTAAGTTAATAAAACAACTGGGTGGAAATTGGTAAGATGGATTTATGTTGAGTGGTTACACCGGAGCCATCTCTATGGCGGTCGTGTGTATCTCACTTGTGGACGGCCACCCAGGAACAAAGAGATTGGAGACGTTCAAGTCGTGAAGCTTCCAGTGCAACCACGAGTCATATGGGCTCTGTCTTGACCAACTAAGTTGCGAGAACTCAGCCAGACGGACAGAGGGTGGTAGTGATTTGTAGGATGGAGCGCTCCCGGGTTGGTCTGAGGGATTGCTTCTGAAAAGTCTCGTCTTAGTCTTCACTTGGACATTTGAGCAAAATGAGCATCATAGAAAAAGAGGTTGACTGAGTCTTGTGGGAAAAGTGCACCACCTCTGCAGAGGGTTAAAAACTAAGTACTTAGCCGTGTCCCCGGTTACGGACAATTTTGAGCGACATGATTTTGAAGCTGTTTAAGGATCTCCTCATCCCAACTTCTTTAAAATTAAAACTTGAGTGGTTAACAAGGAATTGTTGTGTGATCATAATTATGTACACCTGGTGGATTCCTATGTGTGCATAACTAACTAGGAGCACCTGGTGGATTCCAGTGTTTCCAATAGTGCTTTAAAAGAAAATGAGATCTTTTGAAAAGTAGGATAAACAATTGCTTTTCCGCAAGCTTAGCCTGAAGATCCACTTAGCCAAATATTCATGTAAGTGTTAGGATTCCATTTGGGTCCACCAAAAAGTGATATCTTGCCAATACAATTCAAATTTATTGACCCTTTGTGGCTGTAATGTTTCATGTTGCAGGTATTTGACGATAAGAAAGGTACGACAGGGTTACGAGTCTATCCGCAACATGTTCGCCTGTGGCACATGAAGAAGAAGGACTCCATGCTAGTTTTGATTTTGTTCTAAACTCTGGACGCTTTATGCTATGAGCATTGTAAAGTTTCTATATGTAATTGTGGGATCATGCGCTGTAATAAAATGACCTTTGTTTCTTGATATCACATCTTAAACTGTGTGTTCTAGCGTTTGATCCAGGGACTAGCACTGAAAAGCACAGGGACCATCATCTTTAAAAGGTGAGGTCACTATAGATGGTATCAGAGCATTGTGTTGCCCTTAGGTTCGTGACCCTAGGATTGGACAAAGATCCCTTAGAAATATAGGAGTTGCTTTTATTTCTAAGTAAAAAAAAATTACACACTCATTACCTCGTAAACTCTTCCCTTAGTCATTTCAACTCAAAGACGAAGAGCTTCAGCTTCAATACCGCCAAGGACTTCAAGAGCACCTTCTTCGGAACTCGTCTTCGTGACATTATCAACATACCAGCTCTACCTATCACTATCATTGAAGGAAGCAAGTTGAAGAAATTGAAGAAGGAAAGCTTATGCATCAATACTTCTAGGACTCAGAAATCTTTAGTAGGTAATTTGATAACAGTAGAACAACTAACTACTTAGCAAATGATGAGCTACTTGCCCAACTGAAGGATACGACATTCTAGGAGCAAGAAGATAAGTTCATGTTCAAGAGAAGCACAAGATGAGAGAGATGAAAGACCCTAGGATGAAAAAAATCTAACTAATTTAGTTTTTATTAAAGGGGTGTTTGCAATTTTAACTTCTTCTATTCTCATCTACTTCATGTTTAAAAATGCTTTCTCATTCTTTAAAGATCTTATCCCATGAAGACTATCAAGAAGAGACTGATGCTCCATATATTATTCCTTGACTCTGCAAGAAGCACTACATGGAAGCTATCAAAGAGCTTGGAGGAAGACTCAAGTATAGACTGCACAACACCTAGAAGGACCCCAAAGATGAAAGGAGTAGACTACTACCTGGAAGACATCCAAGAAGCTCTAGTTGGACCCCCATTTAAGATCTATGTAAGAACGACATCGTAATACGTTATGATCATATCAAATTGTGGTATGACCATACTAGTTTATTTGTGGTTGAACCAGGTTGCTTGATGTGATGAATGCTTGTTATTCTAGGGTAATTTTCCTTTGAACTTTTGAGTATGGGTAGGGTTCCTCTTTAGACTCTTTCTATCTATTCTCGTCTTTATTCAAACCCAAACGAGTGTTCTCTTGACAAGCCTCCATGAAGACAACAACATTATCAGCTCCAGCTAAGATTCTCAGAAGAAGCATAGAAAGAGATGGCAAACTGAAGGACTTGCAAGCTAAGAGATTTTTACTATGAGAGTTTACGCAAACCACTAGCTAAGGATCGATAGATTTGTTTCTAAAGCTCTTAACATGAATTGAAACATGGATTCAATATCCATAGAATCTTTTGTCAAAACTAGCAAGGTGACCAAGAGTTAGAATGCGAGATTCAATAAACCATGTATGAAGTAATGATTTGGGTGTAGGATGGATTGATCACCATTCGTACTACTCTTATTATTTGCTCTCATAATGTTGGCCTTGCGAATCTTGAGTGACATACCTACAAGAGGGACGACGCTGTTAAGCCTAAACCTTAGGAGGATAGAATATTATACCCTTACAATAGGCAAGTGTTGCCAAACGTAGGAATACGGTGAGGATGAACCACAAGCTTAACATTGAAGATGACTTGCAAGACTTTGAAGATCAAATAAAGGATATGAAATGAGACTACGAGAACATCTCAACTTGGTCTTCTGATTGACCCAAAGAGTGATTCTTCAGTGTCCAAAGTAGTTCAACAACTACCTAGATGAACAGAAGCTCTACAACGAAGGAAGCTATACTCAACGCCACCTTGAGGAAGAATTGATGCTATAGTGTGAGAATAAGACACCCACCTATTGGAAATGAAGGTAGAAGCTACATATGGTACAAAAGATGACCCAGTGCCAAATTATATCCAAGATGTGTCTACCAAGAACCCAAAACCTAGGCTACCCACAAAAGTTTCTTTTAAGGGTGGTAGCCCACCTAGTATCCCAAACCCATCTTTTCTTCTAGCCTCTCCAAATCTCGGGACGAGATTTCTTTTAAGGGTGGTAGTCTGTAACATCCCAGATTTTCATTATTGAATTTCTGCTGTGCATCATGTCATCATGCAAAACTTCTCAATTAAAAAAAATTGCTTTGTTTTGATTTCAACCAAAGACCCCAATATTCTTTTCAAATTCCTCTTATAGCCAATAGGCTAAGTCCTCACAAAAATACTTTTGATTTTGGTTTTCAACAGAAAAATAGATTCCTAAATGCTTTATGGAGCTACAGGAATTTTTACAAATTTTTCCATATTTTATTTGGCTACTTTAGAGGCCTAAAACTAAAACAGGAAAAAAGAAAACAGAAAAAAGGGAATAGCAAGAAAAAAAAAGGTTTCAGCCGCCGGACCGAACCGGCCGAATCCGGCCCAGCCGGCCAGCCGCCACGCCCGCACCACCCGTGCGGCGGATAGTAGGCGCCGCCGGCCCAAGCAAGCCAGCAGCCCAGCCCGCCCTGTTTTTCCTTTTCTTTTTCTTTTCTTTATCCCCTGACGGCTGGGACCCACATGTCATCAATGAGTTCGGTCCGTTCGTTCCAGGAGATCTGTACGTGTACGCACGTTACCGATCGGATCTAACCAAAAATGCCGGATTTTGTTCCCCTTTTCCACAAAACTTCACCTATAAATAGCCCTAGACCTCCTCTATCTTTCCCCCACGAAACCCTAGCTTTTTGAGCCGCCAGGCTGTTCCAATCTCTCGCCGGAGTGCCGCCATTGGAGGTCGGTAAGAGCTCAAATTCGTCGCCCCCGAGCCCTCTTTGTGCCCCTAACCTTTTCCTCATGCTATACTGACCTTCCTCTCCCATTTTTCCCCTTCTATAGATCACCGGTTCGTCTGTAATTGCTCGCCGGAGTTCCACCGGAGTTGGAGAGCTCCATCCGCCCGGAGCCGTCGTTCCAGGAAGCGAAAGACGTCACCGAGCATACTAACGTGACAACCTTGAAGAGCTTCTGACCGTTCACTACTTCGCCACCTCGGAAGATCGCCGGAGTTGCCGCCACCATCGACATCTGGACGTCATCACCACCGCCGCCGCCATCTTCTTTTTTTTCCGGTGAGCTCCCAGATCCGATCTCAGCCATCCATCTTTCTTAGATCCAACGGTCAATATGGCTGATCCGTGTGAAAGGGTACAGACCAATCATGTAGCGCCACATCGCGAATCATTTTCCCTGTTTAAAACTCGAATTTTGTATTATTAGTCTGCGAGTTTTCTAATCTTGTAAAATCCATAGAAAATAAACTACACGTCGGATTTTCACAAATAATATATCGTTGGATTCATAAAATTGTGTAGAATCCAAATATGCAAAAATATTTCATAGTTTCTGTATAAAATTTTGAAATATAATTCGAATGGTTTAAATTGTTTATTTGCACTAATTAATTCATTTCTTTTGTTCTGTAGATCCCAAAATTGCAAATAATATGTCCCTAGATTCCTAAAAATGTGTAGAACGCTATTCTGTAATAAAATTAGTCTTTTGAACGAGATGAAAACATTCAAATTTAAATATGTAAGTTTGAGTATTTTTATTATAGTTCAAATTCTATAAATCCTTTTCAGTTGATTCTTTTTGCAGTCGGATCATATTGTTGTTCCCTGTCCAGTAGAACTACTGCACAAATTATTTGGACCAATTTTATCAAGTATTCAAATTCAAATGAGTATTTGAGTATTTTTCCTCTAGATTTAATTCGAGAAATATTTTAGGCATAATTCCTTTTGCAAAATTGCCTACCTTGACACTAAAAACTCATCAGAATACTTCACACACATTTTTCACACTTTTCCAAGAGTCAACTCCATTATTTCATATTTTTGCAAAATATAGTGGCGTTATATGATCACCTTGCAAATATCAAGTCCCAATTTGACTTTGTTCCACTTTGCAAAGGTGTGAATAATCCTAAGTCCTAATAAACACATCAAATCTACCATAACTTAGTAAAAATCTACTCTCTATTCTTGCCCAAGTGCAGAACTATCAATTCCCTCTTACCCAAAATTCTTCTAAGTATTTTGACTACCCCCTCCAACACTATGACGTAGAAGTTTCTCCATATCAAGACCATGAAGAATAAGTTGAAGAGAAGACAAAGAGTTGAAGGAAAAACAAGAAGTTGAAGAGAAGACAAGGAGTTGAAGTCAAAGAAAGAAGATCGAGAAGAGAGCCCCAAGTCAAGAAGACGAAAGTGTTAGACCTCATGACTTAGAAATTATTCCTCCAACTTCTCAACCCAAGCCTAAGTTTTCCCTTGAAGCTATTTTTACTAAGTGTTTGACACCTCTTAACAACCTAGAAAACCCCCATCAATCCTTTGAAGTCTTTGACTTAACCATTCTCTCCATCCATATCAAGTCAACTTCATAACACAATCTTTTGTCCAATTATCACTAAGACAAATCAAGACTAAGCTAAAACAAATAAACACTTGTGTTGTCTTGTTTGATTATATTGCTTGAATGGTGTGTTTATGTTGTGTTACTTTCTATCTAATAGTTGTACGGAGAGCCACGTGTGTTGATTAAGAGAAGTACAATCTTCAGAAATTTCTAAGGCAAGTGTCACTCTTGTTCATAAAATTTCCCAATGTTTTACCATGCATGTAGTGTTTCTTTTCTTTTAATATTATGCATGTGTAGATAGTTATGCTTGCTAACTCCTATTTAGGATATCCCCGATTACCCTGTTAGAAGAAACACCGTAAGTGTAGATTGCTTAGTTGTGCTGTAGAATACGTGGTTGGGATTCCACATGTTCTTTTATTAAGTTTGAAAACTATGTTTTGCAAAAACTAAGAAAACAACTAAGTTAATAAAACACCTGGGTGGAAATTGGTAAGATGGATTTATGTTGAGTGGTTACACCGGAGCCATCTCTATGGCGGTTGTGTGTATCTCACTTGTGGACGGCCACCCAGGAACAAAGAGATTGGAGACGTTCAAGTCGTGAAGCTTCCAGTGCAACCACGAGTCATATGGGCTCTGTCTTGACCAACTAAGTTGTGAGAACTCAGCCAGACGGACAGATGGTGGTAGTGATTTGTAGGATGGAGCGCGTCCGGGTTGTTCTGAGGGATTGCTTCTGAAAATTCTCGTCTTAGTCTTCACTTGGCCATTTGAACAAAATGAGCATCATGGCAAAAGAGGTTGACTGAGTTTTGTGGGAAAAGTGCACCACCTCTGCAGAGGGTTAACAACTAAGTACTTAGCCGTGTCCCCACTTACGGACAATTTTGAGCAACATGATTTTGAAGCTGTTCAAGGATCTCCTCATCCCAACTTCTTTAAAATTAAAACTTGAGTGGTTAACAAGGAATTGTTGTGTGATCATAATTATGTACACTTGGTGGATTCCTGTGTGTGCATAACTAACTAGGAGCACCTGGTGGATTCCAGTGTGTCCAATAGTGATTTAAAAGAAAATGAGATCTTTTGAAATGTAGGATAAACAATTGCTTTCCGCAAGCTTAGCCTGAAGATCCACTTAGACAAATATTCATGTAAGTGTTAGGATTCCATTTGGGTCCACCAAAAAGAGTTATCTTGCCAATACAATTCAAATGTATTGACCCTTTGTGGCTGCAACGTTTCATGTTGCAGGTTTTTTACGATAAGAAAGGTACGACAGGGTTACGAGTCTATCCGCAGCATGTTCGCCTGTGGCACATGAAGAAGAAGGACTCCATGCTAGTTTTGATTTCGTTGTAAACTCTGGAAGCTTTATGCTATGAGCATTGTAAAGTTTCTATATGTAATTGTGGGATCATGCGATGTAATAAAATGACCTTTGTTTCTTGATATCACATCTTAAACTGTGTGTGCTAGCGTTTGATCCAGGGACTAGCACTGAAAAGCACAGGGACCGTCATCTTTAAAAGGTGAGGTCACTACAATATCCAAGAGGTACAAGCGTCAAAGCTTGGGGATGCCCCCGAGGCACCCCTTCTTCATCGGCAAAAATCAGGTCACCTTTCAACACACTATATTTTTATTGCTTCATGCACTATGCGTTTTACTTGGAGCGTCTTGTCTTTAGTTTTCAGTTTTGTTTAGTTTTGTTTGCTGCAATAAATGGTTGGACCCCAACAAATTTATTTTAGAGAAGTTGCCTTGCTTTTCATTTGTCAAGAACACTCCGTTTTTCACTCTTATCGTTCAACGAGTGTTCTCTTTTTCTAGAACTGCGTTTAGCTTTCATTTTTGCCTTGATTTTTGTTCAGATCTTGTTGTATCTTTATATCAAGGTGTATTTTGACCTCTGGTCCATGTTGGTTTTCATCAAAAGAGTTGTTTCAAAAAGGTTCGAATGGTGTTGGAAAAGAGAAAAAAATTCATGCGAAAAAAGTGGTACAAAAAGGAGCTTGTTTAGACTGCGGCTTAGACTTTTTCATGCCATGTTTGATGTCATTTTTATAGTATTCTTAGTGATTTTTGATGTAGCATGACTTGTCTCAACTGACTGAGATTGCTTAATGAGCCTTTGAAAAAATCATGCATTGTTTTTATTATTTGGAAGCATTAATTTGGTTTTCTCCTTGATGCTTTATTTGGGTTGACTTGGCACATGCTTACAACATGTTTGACTCATACAAAGTCGCCATAAGCCTTTATGATTATTTATTTTTTGACTTTTGATGCCATCTTATGCTTCTCTTAATGATGTTTTGTCGCTATGCATGATTATGGCCGTTATTGCTCTCGTAGTTGGTCGCTCCCAGTCTTTTGTTAGCCGTCATTTTGTACTGAGTATGAGCTCTACTCGTGCATCCAACTCCCAAAAACCAAGTTGTTCCAATGTGTCCACCATACATACCTATTAGCAATTTTCTATTCCAAAGTACATTTGACTTGCTTTTATCTATCGTTCAAATTAAACTCTTTTGGTGTTATACGAAAATTGGTCAGTAAAGCTCTCACGAACCTGATGGCACACTTTATTTTTCTCGTTCTTAAAAATTTGACATTGTGGCTCTCTTATGTTGAGTTGTTATGCTTGCAAGTTGTAAGTTGGAAATTAGCCAAACCATGCCGTCATGGGGTAAACTTTCAACATTGCACTTCTTATTTGAGTTGATATCGTGATCTTTTGTTTATGGATACTCGCAATGTGAAATAAGTTGGGAATATTGCGGGATCATGGAGTTTGTATACGTGTTAGAGAAATGCCTGGGCCGCCAATCTAAGCCATGCATAATTCATGGTGGAAATTTACAGCATGCCCATAGTGAACATTCGATGACGCATCTCAAAATAAAAAGCTATACCAATGGTAAATAAAAGAGATGCCGAGGTGTTCATTGTCTGTTTGTCCATTTTGAAGTGGGCTTGTTCCATGTCATCGGGCACGGAGGTTCCCCGTTGGTGGTTCTCGATGATACGTGTATACTTACAATGACAAGAGCTTGCTTGGGACTCTAAGTCGAGTAGCATGAGGTTTGGGTATTCGTACTTCACGGGACACGAGGTTTTCAACTGATGATTTGTCAAGCATATGCTTCATAATTGTACTCGCATTAACTTTAACCATTCAAGATGCCTATGATGGAGGCAATGAGAGCTCAAAGCTAGTAAGTACCATAATTTTTGAAGGTTTATAAAACTTGCAATTGATGCGTGGTAAATGACCAGCCCGTTGGGAACCCCAAGAGGAAGGTGTGATGAATATAGCAGCTAGTTTTCCCTCAGTTAAGAAACCAAGGTTTTATCGATCAGGAGAAGAGCGGACAATACGACTGAAGGTGATGCTGACTGGCTTAATAGCACTCCAACAAGGACGCCGTTTACGACACTTGTTGACTTGTCTTCAGCCAATAGCAACGCGGAACCTGCACACAACACAATCAAGTACTTTGTTCCCAACTTGCGATGAGGTTGTCAATCTCACCGGTTTGCTTGAAACAAAGGTTATGAGCGTATCGAGTGGAAAGTGATAATAGTATGCGAGTAAAGTAAACAGTGCGAGTAAAGTAAACAGGTGATAGCAATATGATGGAAATAGGACCGGGGTCCACAGTTCACTAGTGGTGTCTCTCCATAAGATAAATAACACATGCTAGGTAAACGAATTACAGTTGGGCAATTGATAGAATAAAGATAAACGTGATATGTCAAGAAGATCACTATGCGATTTACTCTGGGCATTACAACAAAATACATAGACCGCCATCCAACTGCATCTATGACTAATAATCCACTCACGGGGATATCATCCAAACACCCCATGAGTATTAAGTTGCGAACAATAGATAATTGCTTTAAGCAAAGTGTGTAATGTAAACAAAGCATATGCCCTTGAGCATATGAATGTTGTTTTCTCCCTAGTAGCAACAGCACATATACAACCTTAGAGGTTTCTGTCACTCCCCCAGGTTAAATAGAGGCATGGACCCACTATCGAGCATAAATACCCCCTCTTGGAGTCACTAGCAACTACTCGGCCAAGATAGCTACTAACAACGGAGAGCATGCAAGATCATAAACAACATAGAGATAACAAAAGATATATTTCAGTATAGCAACTCAATCATAACACCAATATTCATCGGATCCCAACAAACCAAACATGTAGAATTACATAACGGTGATCTCAATCATGTAGGGCAGCTCATGAGATCTAAACATGAAGCACATGGTGGAGGAGACAACCATCTAGCTACTGCTATGGACCCATAGTCCAAGGTAGACTACTCACTCATCGCTCCGGAGGCAAGCATGGCGATGAAGAAGACCTCCGGTGGCGATTCCCCTCTCCGGCAGGGTGCCGGGGAGAGCTTCTGGACCCTCCCGATCTTCGGGTCGACGGCGGCGGTGGATCGCGATGTGTTCTGGAAAATTGATCGGGTACTTAGGTTTTTTTCCGTCGGGGGGTCTTTATAGGCGAAGGGGCATCGTCAGAAGTGGCCCGAGGTGCCCTCACACATAGGGGGCGCGGCCAGGGCCTGGGCCGCGCCGCCCTGGTGTGTGGGGCCCTCGTGGCCCCCCTCCAGCTTCTCTTCAGATCTCTGGAAGCTTCCGGGGAAAATAAGACTTCAGGAACTTGTTTCGTCCAATTCCGAGAATATTTCCTGTGTATCACTTCTGAAACACAAAAATAGCAGAAAACAGGGAACTGGCACTGTGGCGACTTGTTAATAGGTTAGTTCCGGAAAATGCATAAAAGTGCCACGAAGTGTAACGAAACAGTAGGCAAATGGTGTAAAAACAAGCATGGATCATCAAAAATTATAGATACGTTGGAGACGTATCAAGCATCCCCAAGCTTAACTCATGCTCGTCCTCGAGTAGGTAAGTGATAACAAAAGAATAATTTTTGAGGTGACATGCACCTACACAATCTTGATCATATATGTAAGCATTTGTGAGCTGGGATCATAAGAACTTAGAACATGGGCATGAAGATATAATCTTGACAATAGGAACTTAGCAACCATGTTAGAAACATGAAAATGAACACAAACAAAAGATCATGAAAATGAAGCAATGAAAGTCAAACGTGTGTTCAAATCATAAGGAAAAACATACAAATGGTTTTCAGCTTGTCCTTCATAGAGAGCAAAACATAAATGCATAGGACACCTTCAAGTTTAAGAGGGCGAATAGATACAAATAATTTAAGAACAAGTGAAACCAACAATATGAATCAATCAATGAAAACTTTGGGACAATGCACATTAAACTAAGAATGACAACTATGTTGTCTTAATGGTGTATAAAGATAGAAGGTGGTGACTCAACATAAAAGTAAAAGAAAGGCCCTTCGTGGAGGGAAGCAGTGATTGCAAGTTTTATAGACCGTCAAAAATTATGTTACTTACTGGCTTCGAGCTCTCATTGCCCCCATCATAAGCATCTTGAATGGTTAGAGTTAATGCGAGAACAATTATGATGCATATGCTTGACAAATGATAAGTCGAAAACCTCGTGCCCCGTGAATACGAGTACCCAAACCTCATGCTACTTTACTTAGAGTCCCAAGCAAGGCTCTTGTCATTGTAAGTATATATGTATCATCGAGAACCGCCAACGGGGTACCTCCGTGCCCGATGACATGGAACAAGCCCACATCAAAATGACAGGACAAGTAGACAATGAACACCTCGACATCTCTTTTATTTGCCATTTGTTTAGCTTTTTATTGCGAGATGCGTCGTCGAATGTCCACCATGGGTATGCTGCAAATTTCCACCATGAATTATGCATAGCTTAGATTGGCGGCCGAGGCGTTTCCCTAACACATATACAAACTCCATGATCCCCACAAGATTCCCAATTCATTTCACACCGCAGGCATCCATAAACAAAATATGACGATATCAACTCAATAAGAAGTGCAATGTTGAAAGCTTGCCCCATGACAGCATGGATGGGCTAGAATACAACTTACAACTTGCAAGCATAACAACTCAACATAAGAGACCACAATGTCAAATTTTTAAGAACAAGGAAAAAGTAAAGTGTGCCTTCCGGTTCGTGAGAGCTTTACTGACCAATTTTCGCATAACACTGGTAAGAGTTTAATTTGAAGAGAAGATAAAAGCAAGTCAAATTTACTTGGAATAGCAAATTGCTAGTAGGTATGTATGGTGGACACTTTGGTAAACTTTGGCTTTTAGGAGTTGGATGCATGAGTAGAGCTCATACTCAGTACAAGGCGAGGGCTAGCAAAAGACTGGGAGCGACCAACTAAGAGAGCAATAATGGCCATAATCATGCAAAGCGACAAAGTGACATTAAAAGAAGCATAAGATGGCATCAAAAGTCAAAAACTAAATGATCATAGAGGCTATTGACGACTTTGTAAGAGTCTAACATGTGTGCGCATGCGCCAAGTCAACCCAAATAAAGCATCAAGGAGAAAATCAAAATAATGCTTCCATACAATTAAAACAACGCATGCTTTTTCAAAGGCTCATTAAGCAATCTCAGTTATTTGAGACAAGTCATGCTACAGCAAAAGCACTAAGCATACTATCAAAAAGACATCAAGCATGACATGAAAAAGCCTAAGCCGCAGTCTACACAAGCTCCTTCTTGTACCACTTTTTTGCACAAAGCTTTTTCTCTTTTCCAACACCATTTGAAATTTTTTATAGACACCTCTTTTGATGAAAACCAATAAATATCAGAGGCAAAAATACACCTTGATGAAAAGATATGACAAGATCTGAACGCAAATCAAGGCGAAAACGAAAACCAAAAGCAGTAGCAGAAAAAGAAGAACACTCGGTGAAATTGTAAGAATGAAAAACGGAGTGTTCTTGGCAAATGAAAAGCAAGGCAACTTCTCCCAAAGAAATTTGTTGGGGTCCAACCATTTATTACAGCAAACAAAACTAAACTAACTAAGAAAACTAAAACAACTGACGCTCCAAGAAAAACACATAGTGCATGAAGCAATAAAAATATAATGTTTTGAAAGGTGACCTGATTTTTGCCGATGAAGAAGGGGTGCCTCGGGGGCATCCCCAAGCTTTGACGCTTGTACTTCTTGGATATTTCTTGGGGTGATGCATGGGCATCCCCAAGCTTGAGCTTTTGTCCATTCTTCAACTCATCTCATCATTCTCCAATCCCTACACTTGAAAACTTCCTTCATACAAAACTAAACACAAATCTATTAGCAACATTAGTGTAAACATAATCATCCTCTTTTTGCTTCAGGTTTCAACCCAAAACCACCACATATAAAGTATATACTACTGTAGCAACTTCCCCAAAAGTTCTGTGATAAAAAGAACTCAAAAAGAAAGCGATAAAGCGGCAAAAACGAATAGTGGCAGAAATCTGTCAAAACAGAACAGCTGACAAATGTCGAATTTTTGAGGGGTTTTATGTTACTCAAATCAAAAAGTGTTCAACTAACGAAAGTTTGGATATAACCTGGGGCATATGCACAAGACATTTCAGGTCCAAAAGATATACAGAGAATTTATACGAATTTTTATGGTGCAGCACCGAAAACAGTTTTAGGACAGCAACATCCCCAAATCTTTACCTCACTCGAATTAGAGGCTTCACTTGGCACAAAAATAAAATAAAAAGGATAAGGAGAGGTCATTACAGTAGTAATGACTTCCAAGACTCAAATAAAAGAAAAAGTACCGGAAATAAAACATTGGGTTATCTCCCAAGAGTGCTTTTCTTTAACGCCTTTGAGCTAGGCGCAGAAAATTGCGAATCAAGTAACATCAAGAGATGAAGCATCAAGCTCATAATTTGCTCTAAGAATAGAGTCAAAAAGAAATTTCTTTCTTTTCCTAGGGAAGTGTTCCATACCTTTCTTGAGTGGGAATTGATATTTAATGGTGCCTTCTCTCATATCAATGATGGCACCTACAGTTCGAAGAAAGGGTCTTCCCAAAATAATAGGACATGAAGCATGGCATTCAACGTCCATAACGAGAAAATCAACGGGAACAAGGTTATTGTTGACCACAATAAGAACATCATTAATCCTTCCCAAAGGTTTCTTCTTAGCAACATCAGCAATAGGAACATCATAATAACATTTTTCAAGCGGTGGTAAATCAAGCATGTCATAAATTTTTCTAGGCATGATAGAAATACTAGCGCCTAGATCACATAAAGCATGGCAATCAAAATCATTAACATGCATATCAATGATGGGTTCCCAACCATCTTCTAACTTCTTGGGAACAGAAGCTTTTTGCTTCAACTTTTCAATCCTAATTTTCATGAGAGCATTGGTAATATGCTTAGTAAAAGCAATATTTAAAGAACTAGCATTGGGAGTCAAAGCAAGCTTTTGTAAGAACAAAATTACTTCAGATATATTGTAGCCATCAACATCAAAATCATTAAAATAAGTAGAGCTATCATCTCGTACACTCCGAAAAAATTTAGCACTCTTTTGAGAAAAAGTTTTGGCAGTTTTAGGCTTTTTAGCACAAGGAGTGGGAGTTTTCTCTACACTAATCAAAGTAAGAGGATTGCTAGCATTAGGAACAACATCATTAGAGGTAGTAATAGTACAAACTTTCATATTCCTAGCAATCTCATCCTCTCTTTCCCATCTAGCATGCAATTCTGCTAACAATCTAAGATTTTCATCAATTCCAACTTGGATAGCATTAGCAGTAGCAAAAACATTGTTCTCTTTCACATCATTAGGCAACACTTTTAATTTCAGAAGTTCAACATCATGAGCAAGGCTATCAACTTTAGAAGCAAGAATATCAATTTTGCCTAACTTTTCCTCAACAGACTTGTTAAAAGCAGATTGTTTTACCATGAAATCTTTGAGCATGACTTCAAGTTCAGAGGGCGCGGGCCTAGTGTTGTTGTAGGAATTACCATAACTATTACCATTGGTAGAAGGATACGGCCTATAATTGTTACTAGCAAAATTGTTCCTATAAGCATTGTTGTTAAAATTATTGTTTCTAATGAAGTTCACATCAACATGCTCTTCTTGAGCAACCAAAGAGGCTAAAGGAACATTATTAGGATCAACATGAGTCCTATCATTAGCAAGCATGGCCATAATGGTATCAATCTTATCACTCAAGGAAGAGGTTTCCTCAACATAATTTACCTTCTTACCTTGTGGAGCTCTCTCGGTGTGCCATTCGGAATAATTTACCATCATGTTGTCAAGTAGCTTTGTTGCGGCGCCCAAGGTAAGGGACATAAAAGTGCCTCCAGCAGCTGAATCAAGTAGGTTCCTCGAAGAAAAATTCAGTCCTGCATAAAAAGTTTGGACAATCATCCAAGTAGTCAGTCCATGAGTGGGACAATTCTTTATCATTGATTTCATTCTTTCCCAAGCTTGAGCAACATGTTCATTATCAAACTGACTAAACTTCATAATATTGCTACGCAAAGCTATAATTTTAGCAGGAGGGTAATATCTACCAATAAAAGCATCCTTACACTTAGCCCATGAATCAATACTATTCTTAGTCAAAGACAGCAACCAATCTTTAGCTTTTCCTCTGAAAGAAAAAGGAAACAACTTGAGCTTAATAATATCACTTTCTACATCCTTATATTTCTGCATCTCACATAGCTCAACAAAATTGTTGAGATGAGCTGCAGCATCTTCAGTACTAGCACCAGAAAATTGCTCTTTCATAACAAGGTTCAATAAAGCAGGCTTAATCTCATAAAAGTTTGCAGCAGGAGCAGGTGGCGCAATAGGAGTGCAGATAAAATGTTCGTGCTAGTAAAGTCACACAACTTGGTGTTTTCAGGAGTAGCCATTTCAGCAAAACTAAAAGTAGACAGGTAAAAACAATACGACTGAAGGTGATGCTGACTGGCTTAATAGCACTCCAACAAGGGCGCCGTTTACGACACTTGTTGACTCGTCTTCAGCCAATAGTAACGCGGAACCTGCACACAACACAACCAAGTACTTTGTTCCCAACTTGCGATGAGGTTGTCAATCTCACCGGTTTGCTTGAAACAAAGGTTATGAGCGTATCGAGTGGAAAGTGATAATAGTATGCGAGTAAAGTAAACAGTGCGAGTAAAGTAAACAGGTGATAGCAATATGATGGAAATAGGACCGGGGTCCACAGTTCACTAGTGGTGTCTCTCCATAAGATAAATAACACATGCTGGGTAAACGAATTACAGTTGGGCAATTGATAGAATAAAGATAAACGTGATATGTCAAGAAGATCACTATGCGATTTACTCTGGGCATTACAACAAAATACATAGACCGCCATCCAACTGCATCTATGACTAATAATCCACTCACGGGGATATCATCCGAACACCCCATGAGTATTAAGTTGCGAACAACAGATAATTGCTTTAAGCAAAGTGTGTAATGTAAACAAAGCATATGCCCTTCAGCATATGAATGTTGTTTTCACCCTAGTAGCAACAACACATCTACAACCTTAGAGGTTTCTGTCACTCCCCCAGGTTAAATAGAGGCATGGACCCACTATCGAGCATAAATACCCCCTCTTGGAGTCACTAGCAACTACTCGGCCAAGATAGCTACTAACAACGGAGAGCGTGCAAGATCATAAACAACATAGAGATAACAAAAGATATATTTTAGTATAGCAACTCAATCCAAACACCAATATTCATCGGATCCCAACAAACCAAACATGTAGAATTACATAACGGTGATCTCAATCATGTAGGGCAGCTCATGAGATCTAAACATGAAGCACATGGTGGAGGAGACAACCATCTAGCTACTGCTATAGACCCATAGTCCAAGGTAGACTACTCACTCATCGCTCCGGAGGCAAGCATGGCGATGAAGAAGACCTCTGATGGCTAGTTGATGAAGGAGATTATTCTTCTTCGTCCACCAGCAGCAATCCTTGTGCGTGGTGAATGACCAGCCCGTTGGGAACCCCAAGAGGAAGGTGTGATGAGTATAGCAGCTGGTTTTCCCTCAATTATGAAACCAAGGTTTAATGTCGGTCAGGAGAGGAGAGACAATGATGACTGAAGGTGATGTTTGCTAGTTTGCGACAGCAGCAGACAATTGGCGCCTCGTCCAAGCTTTGCTTGCTAGCTGCAACGTGGAACCTACACACACACAAACAAATACTTTGCTCCCAACTTACGATGAGGTTGTCAATCTCACCGGTTTGCTTGAAACAAAGGTTATGAGTGTATCGAGTGGAAAACAGTAAAAGTATGCGAATAAAGTAGACAGTACGAGTAAAGTAAACAGGTGATAGCAATATGATGTAAATAGGACCGGGGTCCACAGTTCACTAGTGCTGTCTCTCCATAGATAAAATAACACATGCTGGGTAAACAAATTACAGTTGGGCAATTGATAGAATAAAGATAACGTGATATGTCAAGAAGATCACTATGAGATTTACTCTGGGCATTACAACAAAATACATAGACCGCCATCCAACTGCATCTATGACTAATAATCCACTCCCGGGGATATCAATCCGAACACCCCAAAAGTATTAAGTTGCGAACAACAGATAATTGCATTAAGCAAAGTGTGTAATGTAAACAAAGCATATGCCCTTGAGCATATGAATGTTGTTTTCTCCCTAGTAGCAACAGCACATCTACCACCTTAGAGGTTTCTGTCACTCCCCCAGGTGAAATAGAGGCATGAACCCACTATCGAGCATAAATACCCCCTCTTGGAGTCACTAGCAACTACTCGGCCAAGATAGCTACTAACAATGGAGAGCATGCAAGATCATAAACAACATAGAGATAACAAAAGATAATATTCAGTACAGCAACTTAATCATAAACACCAATATTCATCGGATCCCAACAAACCAGACATGTAGAATTACATAACGGTGATCTCAATCATGTAGGGCAGCTCATGAGATCTAAACATGAAGCACATGGTGGAGAAGACAACCATCTAGCTACTGCTATGGACCCATAGTCCAAGGTAGACTACTCACTCATCGCTCCGGAGGCAAGCATGGCAATGAAGAAGACCTCCGGTGGCGATTCCCCTCTCCGGCAGGGTGCCGGGAAGAGCTTCTGGACCCTCCCGATCTTCGGGTCGATGGCGGCGGCGGATTGCGATGTGTTCTGGAAATCTGATCGGGTACTTAGGTTTTTTCCGTCGGGGGGTCTTTATAGGCGAAGGGGCGATGTCAGAGGTGGGGCCAGGTGGCCTCACACCACGGTGGCACGGGCCAGGGGCTGGCCGCGCCACCTGTGTGTGTGGGCCCCTAGTGGCCCACCTCCTACTCCTCTTCGGATCTCTGGAAGCTTCCGGGTAAAATAAGACTTCAGGATGTGGTTTCGTCCAATTCCGAGAATATTTCCTGTGTATCAATCTGAAACACAAAAACAGCAGAAAATAGGGAACTGGCACTGTGGCACTTCGTTAATAGGTTAGTTCCGGAAAATGCATAAAAGTGCCACTAAGTGTAACGAAACAATAGGTAAATGGTGTAAAAACAAGCATGGAGCATCAAAAATTATAGATACGTTTGAGACGTATCAAGCATCCCCAAGCTTAACTCCTGCTCGTCCTCGAGTAGGTAAGTGATAACAAAAGAATAATTTTTGAGGTGACATGCACCTACACAATCTTGATCATATATGTAAGCATTTGTGAGCTGGGATCATAAGAACTTAAAACATGGGCATGAAGATATAATCATGACAATAAGAACTTAGAAACCATGTTGTAAACATGTAAATGAACACAAACAAAAGATCATGAAAATGAAACAATGAAAGTCAAACGTGTGTTCAAATCATAAGGAAAAACATATAAAAGGTTTTCAGCTTGTCCTTCAAAGAGAGCAAAACATAAATGCATAGGACACCTTCAAGTTTAAGAGGGCGACTAGATACAAATAATTTAAGAACAAGTGAAACCAACAATATGAATCAATCAATGAACTTTGGGACAATGCATATCACACTAAGAATGACAACTATGCTCTCTTAATGGTGCATAAAGATAGAAGGTGGTGACTCAACATAAAAGTAAAAGAAAGGGCCCTTCGCAGAGGGAAGCAGTGATTGCAAGTTTTATAACCTTCAAAAATTATGGTACTTACCGGCTTTGAGCTCTCATTTCCCCCATCATAAGCATCTTGAATGGTTAAAGTTAATGCGAGAACAATTATGATGCATATGCTTGACAAATCATAAGTTGAAAACCTCGTGCCCCGTGAATACGAGTACCCAAACCTCATGCTACTTTACTTAGAGTCCCAAGCAAGGCTCTTGTTATTGTAAGTATATGCATATCATTGAGAACCGCCAATGGGGTACCTCCGTGCCCGATGACATGGAACAAGCCCACACAAAAATGACAGGACAAGCAGACAATGAACACCTCGACATCTCTTTTATTTGCCTTTTGTTTAGCTTTTTATTATGAGATGCGTCGTCGAATGTTCACCATGGGTATGCTGCAAATTTCCACCATGAATTATGCATGGCTTAGATTGGCGGCCCGGCGTTTCCCTAACACATATACAAACTCCATGATCCCCACAAGATTCCCAATTCATTTCACACCGCGGGCATCCATAAACAAAAGATCATGATATCAACTCAAATAAGAAGTGCAATGTTGAAAGCTTGCCCATGACAGCATGGATGGGCTAGAATCCAACTTACAACTTGCAAGCATAACAACTCAACATAAGAGACCACAATGTCAAATTTTTAAGAACAGGAAAAAGTAAAGTGTGCCTTCCAGTTCGTGAGAGCTTTACTGACCGAATTTCGCATAACACTGGTAAGAGTTTAATTTGAAGAGAAAATAAAAGCAAGTCAAATTTACTTGGAATAGCAAATTGCTAGTAGGTATGTATGGTGGACACTTTGGAAAACTTTGGCTTTTAGGAGTTGGATGCACGAGTAGAGCTCATACTCAGTACAAGGTGAGGGCTAGCAAAAGACTGGGAGCGACCAACTAAGAGAGCAGTAATGGCCATAATCATGCAAAGCGACAAAGCGACATTAAAAGAAGCATACGATGGCATCAAAAGTCAAAAACTAAATGATCATGAAGGCTATTGGCGACTTTGTAAGAGTCTAACATGTGTGAGCATGCGCCAAGTCAACCCAAATAAAGCATCAAGGAGAAAACCAAAATAATGCTTCCATACAATAAAAACAACGCATGATTTTTTCAAAGGCTCATTAAGCAATCTCAGTTATTTGAGACAAGTCATGCTACAGCAAAACCACTAAGCATACTATCAAAAAGACATCAAGCATGACATGAAAAAGCCTAAGCCGCAGTCTACACAAGCTCCTTCTTGTACCACTATTTTGCACAAAGCTTTTTCTCTTTTCCAACACCATTTGAAACTTTTATAAACACCTCTTTTGATGAAAACCAATAAAGATGAGAGGCAAAAATACACCTTGATGAAAAGATATGACAAGGTCTGAACGCAAATCAAGGCGAAAACGAAAACCAAAAGCAGTAGCAGAAAAAGAAGAACGCATCGATGAACGATAAGAGTGAAAAACTGAGCGTTCTTTGCAAATGAAAACGAGTACATCTCCTCCAAAAGAAATTTGTTGGGGTCCAACCATTTATTGCAGCAAACAAACAAACTAAACCAACTAATAAAACTAAAACAACTGACGCTCCAAGAAAAACACATAGTGCATGAAGCAATAAAAATATAGTGTTTTGAAAGGTGACCTAATTTTTGCCGATGAAGAAGGGGTGCCTCGGGGGCATCCCCAAGCTTTGACGCTTGTACTTCTTGGATATTTCTTGGGGTGATGCATGGGCATACCCAAGCTTGAGCTTTTGTCCATTCTTCAACTCATCTCATCATTCTCCAATCCCTACACTTGAAAACTTCCTTCATACAAAATTAAACACAAATCTATTAGCAACATTAGTGCAAGCATAACATATAGTCAATCCTCTATTTGCTTCAGGTTTCAACTCAAAACCACCACATATATAGCAAATACTACTGTAGCAACTTCCCCAAAAGTTCCATGATCAAAAGAACTCAAAAGAAAGCGATAAAGTGGCAAACACAAATATTGGCAGAAATCTGTCAAAACTGAACAGCTCACAAAGGTCGAATTTTTGGGGGATTTTCTGTTGCTCAAATCAAAAAGTGTTCAACTAAGAAAAGTTTGGATATAACCTGGGGCATATGCACAAGAAATCGCAGGTCCAAAAGATAAACAGAGAATGTTCACGAATTTTTACGGTGCAGCACCGAAAACAGTTTCAGGACAGCAACATCCCCAAATCTTTACCTCACTCAAATTAGAGGCTTCTCTTGGCACAAAAACAAAATAAACAAGATAAGGAGCGGTCATTACAGTAGTAATGACTTACAAGACTCAAATAAAAGAAAAAGTACTGAAAAGAAAACATTGGGTTATCTCCCAAGAGTGCTTTTCTTTAACGCCTTTGAGCTAGGCGCAGAAAATTGCGAATCAAGTAATATCAAGTGATGAAGCATCAAGATCATAATTTGCTCTAAGAATAGAGTCAAAAAGTATTTTCTTTCTTTTCCTAGGGAAGTGTTCCATACCTTTCTTTAGTGGGAATTGATACTTGATAGTGCCTTCCCTCATATCAATGATAGCACCTACAGTTCGAAGAAAGGGTCTTCCCAAAATAATAGGACATGAAGCATGGCATTCAACGTCCATAACAAGAAAATCAACGGGAACAAGGTTATTGTTAACCACAATAAGAACATCATTAATCCTTCCCAAGGGTTTCTTCTTAGCAACATCAGCAATAGGAACATCAAAATAACATTTTTCAAGCGGTGGTAAATCAAGCATGTCATAAATCTTTCTAGGCATGATAGAAATACTAGCACCTAGATCACATAAAGCATGGCAATCATAACCATTAACATGCATATCAATGATGGGTTCCCAACCATCTTCTAACTTCTTGGGAACAGAAGCTTTTTGCTTCAACTTTTCATCCCTAATTTTTATGAGAGCACTGGTAATATGCTTAGTAAAGGCAATATTTAAAGAACTAGCATTGGGAGTCAAAGCAATCTTTTGCTAGAACAAAATAACTTCAGATATATTGCAGCCATCAACATCAAAATCATTAAAAGAAATAGAGCTATCATCTCCTACACTCCGAAAAATTTCAGCACTCTTTTGAGAAAAAGTTTTGGCAGTTTTAGGCTTCTTAACACAAGGAGTGGGAGTTTTCTCTACACCAATCAAAGTAAGAGGATTGCTACCAGTAGGAGCAACATCATTAGAGGTAGTAATGGTACATACCTTCATCTCTCTAGCCATCTCATCTTCTCTTTCCCACCTGGCATGCAATTCCGCTAACAATCTAATATTTTCATCAATTCCAACTTGAATAGCATTAGCGGTAGCAAAAACATTGTTCTCTTTCACATCATTAGGCAACACTTTTAATTTCAGAATTTCAACATCATGAGCAAGGCTATCAACTTTAGAAGCAAGAATATCAATTTTGCCTAACTTTTCCTCAACAGACTTGTTAAAAGCAGTTTGCTTACCGATGAAGTCCTTGAGCATTACCTCAAGCTCGGAGGGCATGGCCCTAGTGTTGTTGTAGGAATTACCATAAGAGTTACCATAACCATTACCATTGGTAGAAGGATACGGCCTATAATTATTACTAGCAAAATTGTTCCTATAAGCATTGTTGTTAAAATTATTGTTTCTAATGAAATTCACATCAACTTGCTCTTCTTGAGCAACCAGAGAGGCCAAAGGAACATTATTAGGATCAACATGAGTCCTATCATTAGCAAGCATAGCCATAATTGTATCAATCTTATCATTCAAGGAAGAGGTTTCCTCAACAGAATTTACCTTCTTACCTTGTGGAGCTCTCTCGGTGTGCCATTCAGAATAATTTACCATCATGTTGTCGAGTAGCTTCGATGCGGCGCCCAAGGTAAGGGACATAAAAGTGCCTCCAGCAGCTGAATCAAGTAGGTTCCTTGAAGAAAAATTCAGTCCTGCATAAAAAGTTTGGATAATCATCCAAGTAGTCAGTCCATGAGTGGGGCAATTCTTTATCATAGATTTCATTCTTTCCCAAGCTTGAGCAACATGTTCATTATCAAACTGAGTAAACTTCCTAATATTGCTACGCAAAGCTATAATCTTAGCAGGAGGATATTATCTACCAATAAAAGCATCCTTACACTTAGCCCATGAATCAATACTATTCTTAGTCAAAGACAGCAACCAATCTTTAGCTTTTCCTCTCAAAGAAAAAGGAAACAACTTGAGCTTAATAATATCACTATCAACATCCTTATATTTCTGCATCTCACATAGCTCAACAAAATTGTTGAGATGAGCTGCAGCATCTTCAGTACTAGCACCAGAAAATTGCTCTTTCATAACAAGGTTCAATAAACAGGCTTAATCTCATAAAAGTTTGCAGCAGGAATAGGTGGTGCAATAGGAGTGCAGATAAAATCACCATTGTTTGTGCTATTAAAGTCACACAACTTGGTGTTTTCAGGATTGGCCATTTCAGCAAAACGAAAGTAAACAAGTAAAAACAACTACCAAGGATTCTAATTTTTTTGGGTTTTTGATAAAAAACGATGCAGGTAAAATAAATAAAGTAAAGCAAAATAATAACAAAGTAAAGGATGTGTGTGCGAAGAACTCCCCTCGCAGAAGTCTTCTCCTCCTCCCCGGCAACGGCGCCAGAAAAACAGCTGATGGCTAGTTGATGAAGGAGATTATTCTTCTTCGTCCCCCAGCAGCAATCCTTGTGCATGGTGAATGACCAGCCCGTTGGGAACCCCAAGAGGAAGGTGTGATGAGTATAGCAGCTGGTTTTCCCTCAATTATGAAACCAAGGTTTAATGTCGGTCAGGAGAGGAGAGACAATGACGACTGAAGGTGATGTTTGCTAGTTTGCGACAGCAGCGGACAACTGGCGCCTCGTCCAAGCTTTGCTTGCTAGCTGCAACGTGGAACCTGCACACACACAAACAAATACTTTTCTCCCAACTTACGATGAGGTTGTCAATCTCACCGGTTTGCTTGAAACAAAGGTTATGAGTGTATCGAGTGGAAAATAGTAAAAGTATGCGAATAAACTAGACAGTACGAGTAAAGTAAACAGGTGATAGCAATATGATGTAAATAGGACCGGGGTCCATAGTTCACTAGTGGTGTCTCTCCATAGATAAAATAACACATGCTGGGTAAACAAATTACAGTTGGGCAATTGATAGAATAAAGATAACGTGATATGTCAAGAAGATCACTATGAGATTTACTCTGGGCATTACAACAAAATACATAGACCGCCATCCAACTGCATCTATGACTAATAATCCACTCCCGGGGATATCAATCCGAACACCCGAAAAGTATTAAGTTGCGAACAACAGATAATTGCATTAAGCAAAGTGTGTAATGTAAACAAAGCATATGCCCTTGAGCATATGAATGTTGTTTTCTCCCTAGTAGCAACAACACATCTACCACCTTAGAGGTTTCTGTCACTCCCCCAGGTGAAATAGAGGCATGAACCCACTATCGAGCATAAATACCCCCTCTTGGAGTCACTAGCAACTACTCGGCCAAGATAGCTACTAACAACGGAGAGCATGCAAGATCATAAACAACATAGAGATAACAAAAGATAATATTCAGTACAGCAACTTAATCATAAACACCAATATTCATCGGATCCCAACAAACCAAACATGTAGAATTACATAACGGTGATCTCAATCATGTAGGCCAGCTCATGAGATCTAAACATGAAGCACATGGTGGAGAAGACAACCATCTAGCTACTGCTATGGACCCATAGTCCAAGGTAGACTACTCACTCATCGCTCCGGAGGCAAGCATGGCGATGAAGAAGACCTCCGGTGGCGATTCCCCTCTCCGGCAGGGTGCCGGGAAGAGCTTCTAGACCCTCCCGATCTTCGGGTCGACGGCGGCGGCAGATCGCGATGTGTTCTGGAAATCTAATCGGGTACTTAGGTTTTTTCCGTCGGGGGGTCTTTATAGGCGAAGGGGCGATGTCAGAGGTGGGGCCAGTTGGCCTCACACCACGGTGGCGCGGGCCAGGGGCTGGCCGCACCACCTGTGTGTGTGGGCCCCTGGTGGCCCACCTCCTACTCCTCTTCGGATCTCTGGAAGCTTCCGGGTAAAATAAGACTTCAGGATGTGGTTTCGTCCAATTCCGAGAATATTTCCTGTGTATCACTCTGAAACACAAAAACAGCAGAAAACAGGGAACTGGCACTGTGGCACTTCGTTAATAGGTTAGTTCCGGAAAATGCATAAAAGTGCCACTAAGTGTAACGAAACAATAGGCAAATGGTGTAAAAACAAGCATGGAGCATCAAAAATTATTGATACGTTTGAGACATATCAACCTCCGATGGTGATTCCCCTCTCTGGCAGGGTGCCGGGAAGAGCTTCTGGACCCTCCCGATCTTCGGGTCGACGGCGGCGGCGGATCGCGATGTGTTCTGGAAAATTGATCGGGTACTTAGGTCTTTATAGCCGAAGGGGCATCGTCAGAAGTGGCCCGAGGTGCCCTCACACATAGGGGGCACGGCCAGGGCCTAGGCCATGCCACCCTGGTGTGTGGGGCCCTCGTGGCCCCCCTCCAACTTCTCTTCGGATCTCTGGAAGCTTCCGGGGAAAATAAGACTTCAGGAACTTGTTTCGTCCAATTCCAAGAATATTTCCTGTGTATCACTTCTGAAACACAAAAACAGCAGAAAACAGGGAACTGGCACTGTGGCGACTTGTTAATAGGTTAGTTCCGGAAAATGCATAAAAGTGCCACGAAGTGTAACGAAACAGTAGGCAAATGGTATAAAAACAAGCATGGAGCATCAAAAATTATAGATACGTTGGAGACGTATCAGCAATCACTGCTTCCCTCTACGAAGGGCCTTTCTTTTTTACTTTTTTGTTGAGTCACCACCTTCTACCTTTATGCACCATCTAAGAGAGCATAGTTGTCATTCTAAGTTTAATGTGCATAGTCCGAAAGTTTATCATTGATTGATTCATGATTTTGGTTTCACTTGTTCTTAAATTATTTGTATCTAGTCGCCCTCTTAAACTTGAAGGTGTCCTATGCATTTATGTTTTGCTCTCTCATGAAGGAGAAGCTGAAAACCATTTGCTATGTTTTTCCATATGATTTGAACACATGTTTGACATTCATTGTTTCATTTTCATGATCTTTCGTTTGTGTTCTTTTTCATGTTACAACATGGTTGCTAAGTTTCTTCTATCAAGATTATATCTTTCATGCCCATGTTTAAGTTCTTTTGATCCCAGCACTCAATGCTTACATAGATGATCAAGATTGTGTTGGTGCATGTCACCTCAAAAATTATTCTTTTGTTATCACTTACCTACTCGAGGACGAGCAGGATTTAAGCTTGGGGATGCTGATACGTCTCAAACGTATCTATAATTTTTGATGCTCCATGCTTGTTCTTACACCATTTGCTTAGTGTTTTGTTACACTTCGTGGCGTTTTTATGCATTTTCTGGAACTAACCTATTAACAAGATGCCACAGTACCAGTTCCCTGTTTTCTGCTGTTTTTGTGTTTCAGAAAAGTTACACAGGAAATATTCTCGGAATTGGACAAAACAAAAGCCGAACATCTAGATATTTAACAAAGCTTCCAGAACTCTGAAGAGGAGATGGTGGGGGGCCACAAGGCGGCCACACCACAGGGCAGCGCGGCCTGCCCCTGGCCCACGCCCCCTGGTGGTGAGGCCACCCTGGCCCACCTCTGGTGCCGCCCCTTCGCCTATAAAGACCCCCCGACGGGAAAAACCTAAATACCCGATCAATTTTCCAGAAACACATTGCGATCCGCCGCCGTCGTCGACCCAAGATCGGGAGGGTTCAGAAGCTCTTCCCGGCACCCTGCCGGAGAGGGGAATCGCCACCGGAGGTCTTCTTCATTGCCATGCTTGCCTCCGACGTGATGAGTGCCCGACGGGAAAAACCTAAATACCCGATCAATTTTCCAGAAACACATTGCGATCCGCCGCCGTCGTCGACCCAAGATCGGGAGGGTTCAGAAGCTCTTCCCGGCACCCTGCCGGAGAGGGGAATCGCCACCGGAGGTCTTCTTCATTGCCATGCTTGCCTCCGACGTGATGAGTGAGTAGTCTACCTTGGACTATGGGTCCATAGTAGTAGCTAGATGGTTGTCTTCTCCACCATGTGCTTCATGTTTAGATCTCGTGAGCTACCTTACATGATCGAGATCACCTTTGTGTAATTCTACATGTTGTGTTTGTTGGGATCCGATAAATATTGGTGTTATGTTAAGTTGATGTGCTGAATATTATCTTATGTTATCTCTATGTTGTTTATGATCTTGCATGCTCTCCGTTGTTAGTAGCTATCTTGCCAAGTACATACTAGTGACTCCAAGAGGGGGTATTTATGCTCGATAGTTGGGTTCATGCCTCTATTTAATCTGGGGGACTGACAGAAACCTCTAAGGTTGTAGATGTGTTGTTGCCACTAGGGAGAAAACAACATTCTTGTGTCCAAGGACATTCATTTTGTTTACATTACACACTTTGCTTAATGCAGTTATCTGTTGTTCGCAAGTTAATACTTTTGGGGTCCTCGGATGATTCCCCACGAGTGGATTATTAGTCATAGATGCAGCTGGATGGCGGTCTATGTATTTTGTTGTAATGCCCAGAGTAAATCTCATAGTGATCCTCGTGCATATGCACGTTATCTTTATTCTATCAATTGCCCAACTGTAATTTGTTTACCCAGCATGTTGTTATTTATTTTATGGAGAGTCACCACTAGTGAACTGTGGACCCTGGTCCAATTTCCTTTACATTGTTACATCGTTTTACTATTACTCGCACTGTTTACTTTCTCGCATACTACTATTGCTTTCCACTCGATACGCTCATACCTTTGTTTACAGCAAATCGGTGAGATTGACAACCTCATCGTAAGTTGGGAGCAAAGTACGTGGTTGTGTTATGTGCAGGTTCCGCGTTGCTACTAGTTGAAGACGCACCAACAAGAATCATAAACAGCGCCCTTGCTGGAGTGTCACAAAGCTAGCAAGCATTACCATCTTAAGTTTGGCTTTTTCCTACTGGATCGATAAACCTCGGTTTCTTACTGAGGGAAAACTTGCTACTGTGCTCATCATACCTTCCTCTTGGGGTTCCCAACTGGGTGGTCATCCTGCTCGCATCACTTGGCTCAACAACCTTGCCCCAGACAGCATCCGTTCTTGGGAAGAATTTCGACAAGCATTCATTGCAAATTTTCGAGGCACCTCACGACGGCCTACGTCGTTCGAAGAACTGCGTCTATGCGTGCAGAAGATCGGAGAAAGCTTGAGGTGTATATATCCCGATGGCTCAGCCTGCGCAATACATTGGAGAACATCTCACCGGAGAGGGCCATTGACGCTTTTCGGGACGGTCTCATCCGGCGCGACTTCAGAGAAGAGTTGGGATGATGCAAGCCCAAGACCATAGACCACCTCATGAGCCTGGAAAACGAGTGGGCCGATGAAGAAGACTCTATCGCGGTCCCTAGAAGCCGTCGTCAATTAGCATACCGCGACGTCGACCCGAAGGATCAATTCCACTCCAGTTCGTGGAAGAAAGGACGCCGAAACCGCTACGAGGATGCGGATACGGCGGATATGGTAGCAGCAGGCTACGTAAACAACGACCGCGACGACAACCATGATGGGCCAAGGCAAGGGAACAACTACTACGGAAGCAGCAGTAGAAGCGCCGGCCGCGACTCGAGGCCAAGAACGGAATGGCGTCGGCATCGTGATGCACCACCACTTTCGGCGGAAGAGATGCTCAACGGAGGGTGTACCAGGCACACCTACATCGACAAGGACAGGAGGCGAAAACCCGCGCATCTCCTTATCGAGTGCAGGGAGTTCCTTCGGCTCAGTCAAGCTCTTCAGGACAAGATGCGGACCGAGCAACCGGTCGCAGGTAGCGTGGCCTACAATGCGCCGCCGCCACCTCCTAACCCACCAGCGAACGTGGTGCAACAAGGCCACCAAGTAGCCATGCTTCAGCATGTCGAGCCGTGATAGCCGGCCGTCGAAGAAGAAGCATTCCCGCCGCCACGAGGTTTTGTGCCTATGATCCAGAGAGGACGCCCGACAAATTGGGTTCAGAGGAAGCGTGGCAGAGAGGTTTTTCACGCCGAGCATGCGCCACCGGCGTCGCCTGAATACTTGAACTGGTCAGAGCACCCGATCGGCTTTGACCGGTCAGATCACCCACCGAAGATCCCGCGCCCTGGACACCACGCTTTGGTCCTCGAAGCGCAGATCGGAGGTTTTACCTCTAAAAAAGTGTTCATGGATGGAGGGAGCAGCCTAAACCTCATCTACGCAGACACGTACGCAAGATCGAGATCCCGATGAACAACCTCCTGCTGACAGAGACATCCTTCCACGGTATCGTCCCAGGGAAGCCGACATACCTTCTGGGAGCGATACACCTAGATGTCATTTTTGGTACTCCTGCAAACTTCAGGAAGGAGAAGATCGAGTTTGAGGTCGTTGATTGGCCCTCGCAGTACCATGCCATTCTCGGGCGACCGACGTTTGCCCGATTCATGGTGATACCTCATTATGCTTACCTCAAGCTGCGGATGCCCGCAAACAGAGGACCACTGACGATCAGCGGAAGTTTCGCCCGCTCTGAAAATTGCGACAAGGACTTCAACAGCATGTCCCAAACATTTGGAGTGCATGAAGAACTCAACCATATCAGGGAGAGCACTAACATGGACGTTGATCCACTAGCGCAGCAGAACGCCACAGAGCAATCATTCGACGCTAGCAAAGACACCCGAGAGCACCAGATCCACCCGACGGATCCCTCTAAAACCGCGCGGGTGTCGAATTCTCTCTCCCCTGCATAGGAAAGCGCGCTCGTTGAGTTCCTCCGTGAGCACTGGAGGATGTTCGCCTGGTGTCCAGCAGATAAGCCAGCCATCCCCAGGGAACTCGCCGAGCAAGAGTTAAAGATTTTTCCTAACGCAAAGCCGATCAAACAGTCGATGCGCCGCTACAACCCAGAAAAGGCCCGATCAATGGGCGAAGAAATAAATCGTCTCCTCGAGGCAAAATTCATCAGAGAGATAAAGGAGGCCATATGGCTTTCACCACCGGTCATGGTGGAAAAGAAGGACACCAAGATCTACAGGATGTGCATCGACTTCACGGTGCTAAATAAGCATTGCCCGAAAGACTACTTTCCTCTCCCCCGAATTGACCAGATCATCGATTCCACCGCTGGCTGCGACCATCTCTCGTTTCTTGATGCGTACTCTGGGTACAACCAGATAAGACTAAAGGTCGAAGACGAGGACAAGACAGCGTTCATTACCCCGCACGGGGTATATTGCTACATGACGATGCCCTTCGTGCTCAAGAATGCTGGAGCCACCTATCAACGGTGCATGCAGGCGTGCCTGAAGGAGCAGATCGGCCGTAACATCGAGGTCTATGTCGATGACATCGTCATACAATCCACGAAGGCAGACAACTTGCTCGACGACCTGCGAGAAACTTTTGCCAACCTTGATCGGTACAGCATCAAGCTTAACCCGAAGAAGTGTTCCTTCGGAGTACATACAGGCCAGATGTTGGGCTACCTCATCTCTGAAAGAGGAATCGAGGGCAACCCAGAGAAGATTCAAGCTATCATCAACATACAGCCGCCAAAGACGCTTTGACATGTCCAGCAGCTGACAGGTCGCCTAGCCGCAATCAGCCGATTCATCAGCAAGCTGGGCGAAAAGGCCCTCCCTTTTTATCGGCTCCTTCGGAAGACGGGCAACTTTACTTGGACAGCAGAGGCGCAGGCCGTGTTCGACGACCTTAAGCACCGACTCTCGACGTCCCTAGTCCTGGTCACACCTCGAGAAAAAGAGCCGATGTTGTTGTACATAGCCACAACGAATCAAGTGGTCAGCTCCGCCCTAGTGGTCGAACGCGCGGAAGACGGCACACACTCGGGGGCTTCGCCTTAAAAATTATTCGACCCACGCTTGGGGGCTCCGCCCTTTGACCTACGCTCAGGGGCTCCGTATTTTGACCTACGCTCGGGGGCTCCGCCCTTCGACCTACGCTCGGGGGCTCCGCCTTTTGACCAGACCATCAGCTTTCGCCCTCAGCAATATTATACGTCTTCTATAGAGGACAACGCTTCGAAAAACTTCATAGAAGCACATACAATAAGCTCACATATATTTACACAGGCGACCAATTTAGGATGCTAGAACATCCCGATTCGCTCTCTGACGATCACTTTCGGTGATGATCTGTCTCACGATACAATCAGCGGCTTGCTTGCAGGAAGCATAATGCGCGTCCAAATCAACACGACCACTGGGAGTCAGAGGCAGCATCTTCACCAGATTCATGTCGACCTCGGGATAATGAGCCCGCACGAAGGAGAGGGCGACCAGAGCCCGGCAGCACAAATGCTCTCGAATGAAGCGATAAATGGCGTCACCATTTTCAAAGCGACCAAGCAATGCAGGGAGACCATCGGGCTGATCATTCAAGGGAAACATCGCCTCATGCACAAGTGCGAGCGCGGCACGGCTCATTTCAGCTAAAACTCCAGCTTGGGTGATTCGATCTTGGAGTATAGTCAGCTTCATTGCCTTCGATTGGTCAGCCCAGAAATTGTCCATGATCGAATTTGCATGAGTCTGAGCCGCACGAAGATGCGCATTTACGCGCCGAGCCTCGGCCTCACTGTCAAGGCATACGTCTACAATAAAGGAGAAGAAGATGATCACACACTGTCAACTGGAAAAAGAACAGATCAAGAACTCAAAAAACTTACATTTCATATCCTTCCCAAGGTTTTCGATCTCTTCTAGAAGGAACTTCTCTGAGTCCGCAGCCCGCGAAGCCTTGGAGAGAGCAACGTCGACCTTTGCGGAAACTATCTTTAGTTCCTACTGGGTACTCTTAAGTTGATCGCATAGGGTATGGATTAGGGAAAGTTCGCTCATGGAAGGCGCTCGCCTTTCAACGTTGGAGGAAGAACTACCAACTGTTTTGTACGAAAGAGGCCAGGCATCAGAACCTGCGGATGAGCCCTGCAAATAAGGCTCCCTGGCACAAATAGCCATCTATAATCAAGACGCAACCAAGCATAAAATATCTCGATAGAAAAGTCAAGAACCAAAAGTAGCTTAATAATGGGTAGGATTCAGAAGTTTGCTACAAACACAAAGGGGCACTGCGTCATTCATTACAAAAGGGTTTCAGACTTTCGACTGGGCTACGTCGAACTACCGGCGGCTCTGCTGGACGGAGCACCTGACACGCTACGCTTTCGAGCCTTCGCAGCCGCCCTCTTAGCATTCCTATCCGCTAAGAAGCTCGTCATCCGGGCAGACAAATCTTGGGCACGCTCAAGGTGGGCCTTGGGAGCAATGTCGCGCCCATCTTTGTCCTTTGGATATGTGCTCGTGACCTTGTCGGCGTCGAATTCGACCCCGTGCATCATCAGCATAGAGAAGACGGACTTGGAGCCGATGGTTACCTATCGGCGAACCGCAGCAACTAAGGGTCCTCATCGTTCTCCTTCACCGCCAAGGCCTCGAGGATGCCGGCCATAGTGTTGCTCGTCGATTCCAGAGCAGAAATATCGCGAACACGGTCAAGTGTCGACCGCACCTTCGCCAGAAGATCGTGCACCTCCCGACAAAGGCATTCAGCGTTACCAACGCTGGACTCGAGTCCAGCGGGCTCCTTCATCGCCGCAGCACCAAATTCAGCAGCAACTTCATGAAGGAGCAAGATCTCTAGTCAGCAAATAGAAGTGATCCTAATGAATCTTATACTAAATGAAGAATAAGACTTACCGTGCAAGGAATCAAGGGCGGCCTGCAGGCGTTGTTGCAGGTCCTTCTCCTTCGACTCAGCATCCACTTGTCGCTGATTGAAAAGCTCTTGAGCCTTCGTCGAATCAGCTTTGAGCTGGGTGACCTCGTCGGCCAGACAATCAGCTTTCGCCCTCAGCGAAGAATTTTTGACCGCAAGATCATCTATCTGAGCCGTCAGCAAGGTCTTGTCGGTGGCAGCTTGAGCAGCAATTCCTGACCACCCGATGGACAGCGGAGTAAGTAAGAAAGAAAAGATGTTGAGACAAGAGTTCAGAACAGATAGAAGAAGAAGGAATCACTTACGGCACATGTCTTCTAGCTGGTCAGATAGCCGTTGGGTCTCCTCTTCCAACGCAAGATAGTTCTTGCATATTTTCAACAGGTCCTGGATGACAGGCTTACCAGCGAAAACAAGGATGAGTATCGAGGATTTCTGCTTTAGAGGGCAAGACCAAGTGTAAACACTTAGACTCACCCTCGGGGGCTACTGATGGGTGAATGTTAGATGCATACAGATAAGATTTTTGGACTTACATGGCGCTTGGACCCGAAAGGCTCACCGGAGGAAGAAACCAGAATAAAATC
Organism: Dactylis glomerata; assembly: GCA_007115705.1. Classification (NCBI taxonomy): domain Eukaryota; kingdom Viridiplantae; phylum Streptophyta; class Magnoliopsida; order Poales; family Poaceae; genus Dactylis; species Dactylis glomerata. Next base: position 5,330 of record QXEO01001421.1, on the reverse strand, counting down.
GGCCTCGGCCGCACTCTTTTTCGGAGGGGACGATGGCTTTAGGAGGTCCTTCAGCGTTGCGTCTTCGCCCTCTTTCTCTTGCGAGTCGGCGGTCTCCTCGAGGGTGGAGTCGTGGCGTTTAAACTGGAATCGATCACGTTCCACCAAGCTCCCCGAAGATTCATCGTTCGAAGACCTGAAACGTGTGACAGAATTACAGCAAGATAAAGCCATCCAGGAAGAAATTCAAGAACAACAACTTATGATGCGTCAAGGCCGAAGTTCGGAAGAACTTTCTTCCCCGCCCGAGGAGGAGGGCGACTATCCAGAGTCTTGACAGGAATGGCCGCGTTGTCGTCATCGCCCGAGGAAGGAGAGCGGGCGCCCAGCTCTTCTGAATCCTCGACTCGATCAACATCGCCGACATCCGCGCGCTTTGTCAAAGTACGCAACATGGTGGGCACGGCCGATGCCGATTCCTCTGGAGTCTCGTCGAACTCACGCCCAGAATATTCGCCATCTTCAGGCTGGGGCGGATAGCATCGGGCTATTTGGATAATCTGGACGAAGCACGCCCCTTCAGTTGTCGAGATTCAACAGGAAATTTATCGAAGACAGAAAATTCAAGCGAGAACAAAAGTTAGCATACCTCGGTGCGGGGGTTTAATTTGCTGAACGCCACGGTGCCGAAAACTTTTGGCACGATCGACTTCTTCTTCAATTTGGTGACAGCACAAACACCGTCATTGATCTCGGTTTCCTTTAACTCATCGGAAGAAATTCGAGTCGAGTCTTGATGATCGGTGTAATCCCACATACAGTGGGCTCGCGCAGCCAGCGGCTGGATTCGACGCTCGATGAAGGTCCGGATAAGCTGGAGACCTGACAGCTCCTTCTTAGGTGTGGCCCGAAGTTGCTGAATCTTCTCCATCAAAGGCTGCGTAGTCTTCATCTCTTCCTCGGACAGTTCGTGCCTCCACGACACCCGGGGACGAATGGTGGTGGTAGATCGAAATTCCTCAAGACTGAAGTTTTGGCCGGCGAGGAATTTGTCCTTGGCATAGAACCACTTCGTCCTCCAGCCAGGATTGTTTTTGGGCATCTAGAGATTGAAGTAGTCGACGTCTTGGCGCACTTGGTAGCTGAAGCTGCCAGTCTGATAATGTTGTGGACGCCTGATGACAAAAATTCGACGCCAGAGCGCCCAATAGGGCTCGATCCCCAGGAAACATTCACAAAGCGTGATGAAACACGCAATGTGCAGAATAGTGTTGGGATTCAGATCGTGAAGCTGAATCCCATAAGAAAAAAGGAGGCCTCGAAGGAAAGGATGTTGGGGGAGCGAGAGCCCCCGGAGGAGGAATGCGAGGAAAAGTACCCGGAAGCCCGCGGGTGGTCGGGGAATGATTTCCGGACCGGCGGCGAGAATTTCCGCTGGATTGTTCTTTAGGATGCCGATCTTCTTGGCGCTCGCCAGCTCCTTGTCTTCGACCTTGATTTGGACCCAGTTCCCCACAGCAGGCGGGTCGGCATCTGTGGTCTTGGCCTTCTTTGCGGCGGCGCTGCCGGTGGCACCGACCGCGGTTGAGCTTCTCTTGCCCATGACGGTGGCGCTCAGTGAGGACTTCACAGGAATGGAAGGAAGGAGAGATGCATCGCAGGAGCAGAGCGCAAGGAAGAAGATGACGACGGTGGAGTGGGGTAAATAGTTACTCCTCCTATGCCATTTTTATCTCACCATGGGAGATCGCTGGTCCATCCTAGCCGCACGCTGCGAAGGGGAAGCGGTGGGGTGGATCTAGCCATCCATGTGTCAGCACCATGCGCGCTGCGGCCTCCACTACCCACGGTAATTGAGGAGACATGGCGGACTTTTTTCACCCACGCGCGGGACGTGCGGTCAAATATGGTCAACAGCCAGGACGCGCGGCTGCTGGGCCCACGGAATGTCCGGTCTTGTCAATGGCAAGTTATCCCTGGAGAGGGTGGCGTGACAACTCGAACGAGCAACACATCATTGCTGACGTCACGTCTTGTGGGGTTGCTCTCTTTCGACCTAGACGAAAAGGACATTTTCGAGGCTCAATATTTTCGAGGTATGTACTATCAAAAGTCCATCGCTTCTTTGGTGGCGGGTATTTTTTAGGTCTTTCATCTTCTTTGCACAATTTGAATGTGAGAATCGCCTTTCGAGCGGCTTAGTCCCCTACTCGAAACTTCTGAGTGAATCTCTCGAGGCCTTTTTCGAGTTGGGTTTTTCGCATGATCATTCGAAGAGATGTTTTCATTCTGGCTGATACTATCTGCATATTCGAGTCGTGATTCCTTATCCCTCGAATTACGTTTCACAGGCCAGCAGAGCCTCCACGCTTCACGAGCAAAGGGTCTTTGTTCTCCGGTTTGCAGTATTCGGGCAAGCCCCGTCGCTCTGTTTTTTGAGTTGTGGATTCTAATCCCTCAAATTGTCTTCTGGCTAGCAACGCCTTATTGTCAATCAAGTCATGGCCATCTACGCCGTTATTGCATTCAACCATGGGCTTCAGTGCCCAGGTTATTTCTCATTCAGGGCCAGCAGTGCCTCAATTTCAGTTCGGGAATAACTTTAAGTTTCCTAAAATCTAACTCTATACTTACGCTCACTCTTAATATGCGAATTTTGGTGGCAATATACCAATTCGGATGCCATATGTCAAATACGAAGGTAAGTCCACAGTTAGCAACACTAGATGGCCCAGTATTCCTATCAAGTGCGCTCTGCCGAGAAAATTTCCATACCTACGATATGAAGTTTTGCATCGATGGATGCATCGAGTGCCTTACATATCACTGGGCTTCGACCTGATAAGTCCACACGTGGCTCGGGTCGAGGTAGCACCAGCCCACGCGGGTTCGAGTTGGGGGACTCGAATCTGAGTAAGGTAACCAATGTTTTTGCGACTATGCAATTAACTGGACCCGACGTGAGTCTCAGACCGGTTATGCCTATCCCCCTATCAGCCAAACTATGCTTTTTCGAGGCTCGGAATGAGTGTTACTCGAATTAACTGCTTCTAATAAACAAATCATTTGTATGCCTGCTATGCTTTTGTGTCTTTACAGGTAGGACGAATAGTAAAAGTCTCGAATTAGAGTCCCTGCCATAGTCTTTGACTATCCCAGGCACTCGGGGGCTACTGACGAAGGAATGCCGAATGGGCCCTCGATATTCGCCTACCTGGTTTTCGGTCCAGTAGGGACATCCGTCGAAGGGATAGCAAGGCCCATGAAGTTAATCGTCTGGCGCGGCCCAGGAGCTAGACTTGGCGTAAGAACAAGACCTAGTCGAATTAAGACTTGTCTAGGGTTTATTCGAACCGCCTCTATCTGTAATTAGCTTGGAGCACAATCCTGAGACCCAACCTTCGCATATAAAAGGTTGGGAGGGAGATCTAAGAACCTCTCTAGCCACTTTTTGCCACCATCCACCTGAGCGCTCGTAATCTCGAGAGCTCTCCACTTTTCGGCTAGATCGCATCTACGCCACCATTGTACTCGACCATTGTAGCCACCCCATCAATAAAGTCAGACAAGCAGGACGTAGGTCTTTACCCTACGAGGGGCCGAACCTGGGTAAAACCTGTGTTTCCCTGTGTCGTCTGATCGCTGTCGAGTTTGTCGGATCCCACAAGCTCTTCATGTCTCGAAAGCCCTCAAGCATGGGCATTGCCGGGGTTGAACCTCGTCAGTCGTAGTTGCTATTTATGGTGGAGGCAATCATGGTGGAGTGATGGAGATCATGCCGGCGCGCATGAGATGGAGATCAATGCACGAAGATTGGCTATACCATGTCACATATTGTATATGCATGTGATGTTTATACTTTATGCATCTTATTTTGCTTTGATTGCGATGGTAGCATTATAAGATGATCCCTCACACTTAATTTCAAGATAAAATGTGTTCTCCCCTCGTATGCGCCATTGCGAAAGATTGTCGTTTTGAAGCATCACGTGATGATCGGGTGCTATAAACCACATACAATGGGTATAAGCCAAATTTACACATGCGAAAATATATGGGTTAAACTTGACGAGCCTAGCATGTACAGACATGGCCTTAGAACACACGGACTGAAAGGTCAAGCATGAGTCATATGGATGATATGATCAACATGTTGATGTTCACCATTAAAGCTACATCATCTCACGTGATGATCGGTCTTAGTGTAGTGAATTTGGACCATGCTTCACTAAACAACTTTGAGGGATGTTGAATTTAGTGGGAGTTCATTAGTAATTTGATTAAATTGAATTAATTATCATGAACTAAATCTTTGTGAATTTGCATAAGTTGTTGCAGTCTTTGGCAACCGTTTTCCACCGCACTTAGTTTTAATTGAGTTGATAAAACTATAGAATTCTGGATAATCACTTTTTGGACTAGTGCCGTTTAGTTAAAATACCAAGATCAAAGATTAAGTCCTATTGCAAACTTTAGCAAACCTCGCTTGCTCCATACGAATTAATAAGTTGTATTAATCAAAGAGCAACAATTCAAGTTTAGTATCTAAAGATCATACATTTGCCTTCATGAGAAATTGATCTTCAAAATTGTTTGAGAATCAAAGTGATCTTGGAGCTGAAAGAATTGTTTCAGAAACAAACAAGATGTAAAAGATATTTGATATCTAAAATTTTGATTGTTTGCAAAATGATGAAGTATAATTTAATAAAAGAACATATGCTCATATTGTATGAATATATGCGAAGATTGAAGATGCTGGGCGTCCTGATCACCCAAAAGTTTGGGAATTAATATTATACTTCCATTCATCCTTAAGAGCTATAGTAGTTTCATCATGAAAGTTGTCATGATAGGATGAATGGAAAGGTATCGGCTAAATTGTTTTGCTATACCAAAAGAATGCTAAAGATGGAACCTAGAAGAACGCCAATTATATGATGATGGTGATCCACCTCAATGTGTAAAGTCCAAGGCCATTAGTATTTGACTAACATCCTTTGGACTATGTGTCAAATAATTGATGCCACAATTGATGTTGATAGATTCTTCTAAAAAGGAGAGGAAACGCTAAATAAGATCTGCAAAAATATTTGGTAGAAAAGTAAAAAGACTGGAAATGTCCAGCTGGGGTTATAAATGATATACGTGTTATAGATGGATTCTTTGCTCGTTAATAATGTAATTCTTGGGTATTGGATACTGGATTGTTGGTATGAAGTGTCATACAAAGTGAAACAATACAAGAACTACAATGGCCTAAATAACCAGCAAAAGAATATGGTAATAATGCACGTCGAGAACAAATAAAAGTGTTATTGTGTTTTTCGTCGGCATCAAACCTAGCCTTC
>QXEO01001420.1:0-27132 GCA_007115705.1 Dactylis glomerata | reverse complement strand
AGGGATTGGAGAATGATGAGATGAGTTGAAGAATGGACAAAGCTCAAGCTTGGGGATGCCCATGCATCACCCCAAGAAATATCCAAGAAGTACAAACGTCAAAGCTTGGGGATGCCCCGAGGCACCCCCTTCTTCATCGGCAAAAATTAGGTCACCTTTCAAGACACTATATTTTATTGCTTCATGCACTATGCGTTTTTCTTGGAGCATCAGTTGTTTTAGTTTTCAGTATTATTTTAGTTTAGTTTGCTGCAATAAATGGTTAGATCACATCATGTTTCTTTTAGAGGAGATGAACTCGTTTTTCATTGCCAAGACTCTAGTTTTCACTCTTATCGTTCAATGAGTGTTCTCTTTTTCTGCTACTGCGTTTAGCTTGCATTTTTCGCCTTGATTTTTGTTCAGATCTTGTTTTATCTTTGCATCAAGGTGTATTTGGACCTCTGATCTTTATTGGTTTTCATCAAAAGAGGTGTTTATAAAAAGTTTGAATGGTGTTGGAAAAGAAAAAGCTTTATGCAAAAAAGTGGTACAAGAAGGGGCTTGTGTAGACTGCGGCTTAGGCTTTTGCATGTCGTGCTTGATGTCTTTTTGATAGTATGCTTAGTGGTTTTGCTGTAGCATGACTTATCTCAAATAACTGAGATTGCTTAATGAGCCTTTGAAAAAATCATGCGTTGTTTTATTATGGGAAGCATTATTTTGGTTTTCTCCTTGATGCTTTATTTGGGTTGACTTGGCGCATGCTCACACATGTTAGACTCTTACAAAGTCGCCAATAGCCTCTATGATCATTTAGTTTTTAACTTTTGATGCCATCTTATGCTTCTTTTAATGTCACTTTGTCGCTATGCATGATTATGGTTGTTATTGCTCTCTTAGTTGGTCGCTCCCAGTCTTTTGCTAGCCCTCATTTTGTACTGAGTATGAGCTCTACTCGTGCATCCACTCCTAAAAACCAAGTTTGCCATTGGTCAACTATAAACTCCTATGCATGGTATTTGTAATCCATTCCAAGGTAAATTTTCATGTGCTACCTTTCAAAAACTTTCAACTACTTCTCGTTTTGTGCCACTTGTTTTTAGCTCATGGGGACGTAGTGGTCGGATTTGCTATCTTCCATATTGCTATTCCAAAAAGAAAAAAAAAGAGAAAAAAAGAAAGAAAAAAAGGCACTCCTCCATGGTATGTGAATGTTGGTGGGCACCTGATGGGAATCGGTTAGCCATGGTTTGAGAAAGGAAAAAAGGTGGGGAGGATTGCCAAGCTTTATAAAAGAGCACAAAAGTGCCAATCTCTCTCTCTCAAAAACTTGCTTCATTTTTGTATGGAAGATAGTAAGAACCCCATTGCCAGTCGTTGAACAAAGACAAACCACCTCTCAAAACCAATTTTTATATCTCTCTGTTTTACAAATGAAAAGCTCTAGCACATGTTTAATCACTGCTTCCCTCTGCGAAAGGGCCTTTCTTTTACTTTTATGTTGAGTCACCACCTTCTACCCTTTATGCACCATTAAGAGAGCATAGTTGTCATTCTGAGTATAATGTGCATTGTACCCAAAGTTTTTCATTGATTGATCATGACCATGGTTTCGCTTGTTCTTAAATTATCTGTATCTAGTCGCCCCTCTTAAACTTGAAGGTGTCTTATGCATTATGTTTTGCTCTCCATGAAGGACAAGCTGAAAACTATTGTATGTTTTTCCATATGATTTGAACACACGTTTGACTTTCATTGTTTCATTATTCATGATCTTTGTTTGTGTTGCTTTTCATGTATAACATGGTTGCTAAGTTCTTATTGTCAATATTATATCTTTCATGCCCATGTTTTAAGTTCTTATGATCCCAGCTCACAAATGCTTACATATATGATCAAGATTGTGATGGTGCATGTCACCTCAAAATTTATTTCTTTTGTTATCACTTACCTACTCGAGGACGAGCAGGAGTTAAGCTTGGGGATGCTGATACGTCTCCAACGTATCTATAATTTTTGATGCTCCATGCTTGTTTTCAAACCATTGCCTAATGTTTCGTACACTTCCTTCGTGGCGTTTTTATGTGATTCTTCCGAACTAACCCTATTGACAAGATGCCACAGTGCCAGTAGCCAGTTCCCTGTTTTCTGTTGTTTTTGTGATTTCAGAAAAGCTACATAGGAATATTCTCGGAATTGACGAAACAAGTTCCTGAAGTCTTATTTTTCCCGGAAGCTTCCGATGACCGTAAGAGAGCCGGAGGGTGGGCCAAGATGCCGCCCTCACACATAGGTGGGCGCGGCCTGGCCACGCCACCCTGGTGTGAGGAGCCCTGGCTGCCCCCTGACGACGCCCCTTCGCCTATAAGAAGCCTCAGGACGGAAAACCCTAGAGGAGTCGGCAATTTTCCAGAAGCAGTTCCGCAGCTCCGCCACCGCCGTCGACGAATTTTGGGGGACAGAAGTCTCTATTCCGGCACCCTGCCGGGACGGGGAAGTGCCCCCGGAGCCATCTCCATCGGTCTCCATCGACCTCACCGCCGTCTCCATCGACCTCACCGCCATGTCCATCAACCTTGCTGTCTCCTATGATAAGGAGGGAGTAGTTCATCCCCGGGGCTGAGGGCTCTACCGGTAGCTATGTGGTTCACCTCTCTCTCCCATGATGTGATCTTTATGTGATCGTGAGCTTTGTATCATGTTGAATAAGTAGATGTTACTCTTCTTCATTATGTGTACTCTAGTGTGTTATTAAAGTAATCTATTCCTCCTGCCATGGTGTAATGGTGACAGTGCGTGCATCATGGTGGTACTTGGTCTAGGCTATGATTGTGATCTCTTATGGATTATGAGAATAATTATCACTATGATAGTATTGAAGTGATCTATTCCTCCTTTCATGGTGTAATGTTGACAGTGTGTGCACCGTGTTAGTACTTGGTCTAAGTTGCAATAATATCTATCTTGAGTTGTGATTTGATTTGGATATCTCTATGAGTGGTGTTTGTCAAGTACTTGATGAACTTTGAGGAGTGCTTCGTAGCCCTACGCAATGATTAGTGTTATTCAATAGGAGAGTAATTCAGAGTACCATAGTGAAGAGAAGTTATTTATTTGTTCAATTAATGTTATATTTGTTGGGAGTGTGTCCACTAGTGAAAGTATGATCCCTAGGCCTTGTTTCCAAGCTTTGCACACCGTTTACTTACTGTTTTGTTACTTGTTTGCTTGCTGCCATTTTTATTCTAGATTGCATTTACTACTTATAATCATCTATACCACTTGTATTTCACTATCTCTTCGCCGAACTAGTGCACCTATACATCTGACAAGTGTATTGGGTGTGTTGGGGACACAAGAGACTTTCTGTATCGTAATTGCAGGGTTGTTTGAGAGGGATAGCTTTGACCTCTTCCTCCCTGAGTTTGATAAACCTTGGGTGATCCACTTAAGGGAAACTTGCTGCTGCTCTACAAACCTCTACACTTGGAGGCCCAATACTGTCTACAAGAACAAAAGTGTGTGTAGACATCACCCCCTGGTGGCACGGCCAGGTCCTGGCCCGTGCCACCCTAGGGTGTGGCCAGGTCCTGGCCCCCCCTCCGTCTCTGCTTTGGACTCCGACTCATGTTCTGGAAAAATAGGAGGTTCAGCTTTTGTTTCGTCCAATTCCGAGAATATTTCCTGTGTAGCTTTTCTGAAACACAAAAACAGCAGAAAATAGGGTACTGGCATTGTGGCATCTCATTAGTAGGTTAGTTCCAGAAAATGCATAAAAACGCCACGAAGTGTAACAAAACACAAAGCAAATGGTGTATAAACAAGCATGGAGCATCAAAAATTATAGATACGTTTGAGACGTATCAAAGGGCGATGTCAGAGGGTGGCCGAGGGGCCCACACCAGGGCCCAGCGTGGCCAGGGGGTAGGCCACGCCACCCTATGGTGTGGCCGCCTCCTGGCCCCCTCCGTCTCTCCTTTGAACTCCGTCTTCGTGTCAGGTAAATAGGAACTTCAGCTTTTGTTTCGTCCAATTGTGAGAATATTTCTTGTGTAACTTTTCTAAAACACAAAACAACAAAAAACAGGAACTGGCACTGTCGCATCTTGTTAATAGGTTAGTTCCGGAAAATGCATAAAAATGCCATGAAGTGTAAACAAAACATAAAGCAATTGGTGTAAAATAAGCATGGAGCATCAAAAATTATAGATACGTTTGCAACGTATCAACAACGCTTGAGCCATATGTTGGTTTCAAGGTTGTAAGAAGATGAAAATAAAGAAGATTATGTGATGATCAAGGTGTTATTCAAGGAGTGTTCCGAAGATTGGTCATAAGGGAGTTGAGCCTATATAGAGTGTGTCTTGAGGAATAAGATGGAGTGAGCTCTCATGTGCATTCTCAAGACATCATCATTATGAAGGAAGAAGATGAAGTGCAATGTTGATCAAATCGAAGAGCAAGTTCAAGATAGGCATCTAGAAGATATCATTTTCTTGAAGCTCGGTGTCCATTTGGTGGTAATGGACATGCGAAGATATTTCTACTAGTGTCTCTCCCATAGTGAAGTATGGGGGAGCAATCCGCAAGACTTCACCGAGCAAGCGCAATCAAGAAAGATAGTCCAACTTGAGAAGATCAATATCATCACCATCTAGCTCAAGTGGAATGCGCAAGGCAAATGTATGATCTTGATAGGCTTTCTTTCTTACCGGCCTCATGGTTGTTTGGGAGATCGGGTGTTAGGTTTGATAGCCGTACTATCAAGAGGGGCTCTCAAGTGAGTAACCTAATCGTATCATTCGGAGAGAGCTCAAACCTTTGCATACTTGAAATCATCTTTCTTAGTTCTTATTTGCCTTTTCTCTAGTGAGGTTTTAGAGCTTGTAGTTATCTTCACGTTAATCCCAAGCTCACTAAAAACGGATTTCATATGGAAAACTTATTGCGTTTTTGGTGTTGGAGGTTTTACCGGTTCATATTTGAAGAGAGGTCAAACCTTTCTTCATTTTATTTTACAGTACTTTGTTGGACTATGATGTTTTATGGATGAAGTTGTAGATCTTGTTGTGGATTCCAACAAGCCCAAGATCATCGAAAATGGAGTCCGGGTGCAAAAGTTATCGCTATTTTTGTATTGCTTGCTCTTCCTGGCCGGATTATCCGGGCCAAACTTGGACCGGATAATCTGGGGGGGATTATCCGGCCAAAATGGACCGGATAATCCGAGGGGCGGATTATTCGGCCAAAAATGGAAATATCCGGCCGAATAATCCGCCCCAAAACTGGACGGCACGCACAAAGTCCTTAGCGGAATTTCGAGGGGGCCGAATTATCCGGTCGAAACTTGGACCGAAATATCCGGCCCTATAGAACAACAACGGCTACAATCCTGGGAGGGGTATAAATACCCCTCCCCTTCTTCAAGCTTGAGTGAGCTCGTTTTCCCCTCTCTCTCCCTCCATTGTTGATCTTGGAAAGCTTGCCCTTCACTCAATTCCTCCCATGATTCTTCCATATCTTTGAGGGAAAAGAGAGAGGAGATCTAGATGTACATTTCCACCAATAACTTTCTCCCTAAGTGAGGGGGGCTATTGGATCCAGATCTTGGAGTTCCTTTGTGGATTTCCTCCTTGGTTTTCCCTCTCATATCCCTCCATAGCATTTTGTTTGCTTTGGTAGGATTTGGGAGAGAAGGATTTGAACACTTCGTGTGTTCTTGCCATTGCATTTGGTGCATCAGTTTGAGTCTCCTCGGAGATTTCGGTGGTGAAAGTTCATTGAGCTTATTCTCTTGGGTTCTTGGAACCCTAGACGGCTTAGTGGCTTTAGTGGATTATGAAGGGCGGTGATGATGGTGCTAGAAAACTTGTTGGCGTGTAGTTGATGAAGTAAATGACCGGCCAGTTGGAAACCCAGAGAAGGTTTGATGAATATAGCAGCAAATTTTTCCCTCAGTTATGAAACCAAGGTTATCAATCCAGTAGGAAAAAAGACAATACGACTGAAGGTGATGCCCGCTAGCTGCGTGACACTCCAACATGGGCGCCGTTAACGATTTCTTGTTAGCGCGTCTTCACCAGTAGCACATGAACCTGCACACAACACAACCAATACTTTGTTCCAACTTACGATGAGGTTGTCAATATCACCGGTTTTGCTTGAAATAAAGGAATGAGCGTATCGAGTGGAAAGTGGATAATAGTATGCAAGTAAGGTAAACAGTGCAAGTAAAGTAAACAGGTGATAGCAATATAAAGGAAATAGGACCGGGGTCCACAGTTCACTAGTGGTGTCTCTCCATAAGATAAAATAACACATGCTGGTAAACAAATTACAGTTGGGCAATTGATAGAATAAAGACAACGTGCATATGTCGAGAGGATCACTATGAGATTTACTCTGGGCATTACAACAAGATACATAGACCGTCATCCCACTGCATCTATGACTAATAATCCACTTGTGTGAATCAATCCGAGAACTCCACAAGTATTAAGTTGCGAACAACAGATAACTGCATTAGCAAAGTGTGTAATGTAAACAAAGCATATGCCCTTGAGAATATGAATGTTGTTTTCTCCCTAATGGCAATAGCACATCTACAAACCTTAGAGGTTTCTGTCACTCCCCTAGATTAAATAGAGGCATGATACCCACTATCGAGCATAAATACCCCCTCTTGGAGTCACTAGCAACTACTCAGCCAAGATAGCTACTAACAACGGAGAGCATGCAAGATCATAGACAACAGAGAGATAACATAAGATAATATTCAGCACATCAACTCAATCATAACACCAATTATTCATCGAATCCCAACAAACACAACAGTAGAATTAACATACGGTAGTCTCGATCATGTAAAGCAGCTCACGAGATCTAACATGAAGCACATGGTGGAGAAGACAACCAACTAGCTACTGCAATGGACCCATAGTCCAGGGTAGACTACTCACTCATCGCACCAGAGGAAAGCATGGCGATGAAGAAGACCCTCCGGTGGTGATTCCCCTCTCCGACAGGGGGTCGGGAAGAGCTTCTGGACCTCCCGATCTCGGGTCGACGGCGGCGCGATCGCGATGTATTCTAGAAAAGTATTCGGTTGTTTAGGTTTTTCCCATCGGGGGGTCTTTATTGGGAAGGGGCGGCGTCAGAAGTGGGCCAGGGTGGCCCACCACCAGGGGGCGTGGGCAGCCCTGGGGCGCGCCGCCTGTGGTGTGGCGCCCTGTGGCCCCTCTCCGTCACCTCTTCGGTTCTCTGAAAGCTTCGGTAAATATCTGGACGTCTGGCTTTTGTTTCGTCCAATTCCGAGAATATTTCCTGTGTAACTTTTCTGAACACAAAAACAGCAGAAAATAGGGGAACTGGCACTGTGGCCATCTCGTTAATAGTTAGTTTCGGAAAATGCATAAAAATGCCACGAAGTGTAACAAAACACTAAGCAATGGTGTAAAAACAAGCATGGAGCATCAAAAATTATAGATACGTTAGAGACGTATCAGCATCCCCAAGCTTAACTCATGCTCGTCCTCGAGTAGGTAAGTGATAACAAAAGAAATAATTTTTGAGGTGACATGCACCTACACAAATCTTGACCAACTATGTAAGCGTTGTGCGCTAGGATCAAAAGAACTTAAAACATGGGCATGAAAGATATAATCTGATAGAAGAAACTTAGCAACCATGTTTATAACATGAAAAAGAACACAAATGAAAGATCATGAAAATGAAACAATGAAAGTCAAACGTGTATTCAATCATATGGAAAAAACATACAAATGGTTTTCAGCTTGTCCTTCATGGAGAGCAAAACATAAATGCATAGGACACCTTCAAGTTTAAGAGGGCGACTAGATACAAATAATTTAAGAACAAGTGAAACCAACAATTGAATCAATCAATCAAAACTTTGGGACAATGCACATTATACTCAGAATGACAACTATGCTCTCTTAGACGTGCATAAAGGATAGAAGGTGGAGACTCAACATAAAAAGTAAAAGAAAGGCCCTTCGCGGAGGGAAGCAGTGATTGCAGTTTATAAACCTTCAAAAATTATGGTACTTATCGGCTTTGAGCTCTCATTGCCCCCATCATAGGCATCTTGAATGGTTAAAGTTAATGCGAATACACTTATGCTGCATAGGCTTGACAATCATAAGTTGAAAACCTCGTGTCTCGTGAAATAAGAATACCCAAACCTCATGCTACTCGACTTAGAGTCCCAAGCAAGCTCTTGTCATTGTAAATATATGTGTATCATCGAGAACCGCCAACGGGTACCTCCTACCCGATGACATGGAACAAGCCCACATCAAAATGATAGGACAAACAGACAATGAACACCTCGGCATCTCTTTTATTTACCATGGTATAGCTTTTATTGTGAGTGCGTCATCGAATATTCACTATAGGCATGCTGTAAATGTTCCACCATGAACTATGCATGGCTTAGGATTAGCGGCCCAGGCATTTTCCTAACACATATAAAAACTCCATGATCCCGCAAGATTCCCAACTTATTTCACATCACGAGTATCCATAAACAAAAGATCACGATATCAACTCAAATGAAAGAAAGTGCAATGTTGAAAGCTTGCCCCATGACCGAGCATGGCTGGGCTAATTTCCACTTACAACTTGCAAGCATAACAACTCAACATAAGAGAGCCACAATGTCAAAATTTTAAAATGAGAAAAGTAAAGTGTGCATCAGGTTCGTGAGAGCTTTACTGACAATTTTCGCATAACACCAAAAAGAGTTTAATTTGAAGGATAGATAAAAGCAAGTCAAATGTACTTTGGAATAGCAAATTGCTAAAGTATGGTTGGGTGGACACTTTAGGAACAACTGGTTTTTAGGCGTTGGATGCACGAGTAGAGCTCATACTCAGTACAAAATGAAGGCTAGCAAAAGACTGGGAGCGACCAACTAAGAGAGCAATAATGGCCATATCATGCCATAGCGACAAAGCGCCATTAAAAGAAGCATAAGATGGCATCAAAAGTCAAAAAACTAAATGATCATAGAGGCAATGGCGACTTTGTATGAGTCTAACATGTGTGAGCATGCGCCAAGTCAACCCAAATAAAGCATCAAGGAGAAAACCAAAATAATGCTTCCAAATAATTAAAACAATGCATGATTTTTCAAAGGCTCATTAAGCAATCTCAGTAATTTGAGACAGGTCATGCTACAGCAAAACCACTAAGCTATCAAAAAGACATCAAACATGACATGAAAAAGCCTAAGCCGCAGTCTACATAAGCTCCTTCTTGTACCACTTTTTTGCATAAAGCTTTTTCTCTTTTCTAACACCATTCGAACTTTTTTGAAACAACTCTTTTGATAAAAACCAACATGGACCAGAGGTCAAAATACACCTTGATTAAAAGATATAACAAGATCTGAACAAAAATCAAGGCAAACGAAAGCTAAACGCAGTTCTTGAAAAAGAAGAACACTCGTTGAAACGATAAGAGTGAAAAATGGAGTGTTCTTGGCAAATGAAAGCAAGGCAACTTCTCCAAAGGAAATTTGTTGGGGTCCACCCATTTATTGCAGCAAACAAAACTAAAGAAAACTGAAAACTAAAACAACTGACGCTCCAAGAAAAACGCATAAGCATGAAGCAATAAAAATATAGTGCGTTGAAGGTGACATGATTTTTGCCGATGAAGAAGGGGTGCCTCGGGGGCATCCCCATGCTTTGACGCTGTACCTCTTGGATATTTCTTGGGTGACATGGGCATCCCAAGCTTGGGCTTTTGTCCATTCTTCAACTCATCTCATCATTCTCCAATCCCTACACTTGAAAACTTCCTTCATACAAAACTAAACACAAATTTATTAGCAACATTAGTGTAAGCATAACATTGAATCAACCCTTTTTTTGCTTCAGGTTTCAAGTCAAAACCACCACATATAAAGCATATACTACTGTAGCAACTTCCCCAAAAGTTCCGTGATCAAAAGAACTCAAAAAGAAAGCGATAAAGCGGCAAACAACAAATATTGGTAGAAATCTGTCAAAACAGAATAGCTGACAAAGGTCGAATTTTTAGAGGGTTTTCTGTTGCTCAAATCAAAAAGTGTTCAACTAATGAAAGTTTGGATATAACCTGGGGCATATGCACAAGAAATAGCAGGTCCAAAAGATATACAGAGAATTTTCTCGAATTTTACGGTGCAGCACCGAAAACTGTTTCAGGACAGCAACATCCCCAAATCTTACCTCACTCAAATTAGAGGCTTCTCTTGGCACAAAAACGAAATAAAAAGGATAAAGAGCGGTTATTACAGTATAATAACTTCCAACTTAAATAAAAGAAAAAAACTAAAAGTAAAAACATTGGGTTATCTCCCAAGAGTGCTTTTCTTTAACCTTTGAGGTAGGCGCAGAAAGTGCGAATCAAGTAATATCAAGTGATGAAGCATCAAGCTCATAATTTGCTCTAAGAATAGAGTCAAAAAGTAATTTCTTTCTCTTTCTAGGGAAGTGTTCCATACCTTTCTTGAGTGGAAATTGATATTTGTGGTGCCTTCCCTCATATCAATGATGGCACCTACAGTTCGAAGAAAGGGTCTTCCCAAAATAATAGGACATGAAGCATTGCATTCAACATCCATGACAAGAAAAGCAACGGGAACAAGGTTATTGTTAACCATAATAAGAACATTATTAATCCTTCCCAAAGGTTTCTTCTTAGCAACATCAGCGACAAGAACATCATAATAAGACTTTTCAAGAGGTGGTAAATCAAGCATGTCATAAATCTTTCTAGGCATGATAGAAATACTAGCACCTAGATCACATAAAGCATGGCAATCAAAACCATTAACATGCATATCAATGATGGGTTCCCAACCATCTTCTAATTTCTTGGGAATAGAGGCTTTTTGCTTCAACTTTTCATCCCTAATTTTCATGAGAGCATTGGTGATATGCTTAGTAAAAGCAACATTTAAAAACTAGCATTAGGAGTCAAAGCAAGCTTTTGCAAGAACAAAATAACTTCAGATATATTGTGCCATCCACATCAAAATTATTAAAGAAAATAGAGCTATCATCCCCTACACTCCGAAAAATTTTAGCACTCTTTTGAGAAAAAGTTTTTGCTGTTTTGGGCTTTTTAACACTAGGAGTAGGAGTTTTCTCTACACCAATCAATGTAAGAGGATTGCTAGCATTCGGAATAATCATTAGAGGTAGTAATGGTATATACCTTTATCTTCCTAGCTATCTCATCTTCTCTTTCCCACCTGGCATGCAATTCTGCTAGCATCCTAACATTTTCATCAATTCTAACTTGGATAGCATTAGCAGTAGCAAAAGGATCAGGCTTAGCGCACATTCTGTTAACCAAAGAAGATTGCGCATTAGACAAAGATGAAATGTCGGTTTCAGCTTTGGAAACCTTAGCTTGCACCTCAGGAATAGCCTTGTTTAAATTTTCAAGTTGATGACTAATAGTCCTCAACAGAGCTGATTGCTCCTCCATAGTCTTGGTGAAAGCCCTGTTCTGCTCATATTGCGCCTGCATAAAATTCTTGGTAGCCTTTTCAAGTTCAAAATTCTTTCTTCACTAGGCATTTTAGTCTACCAAGATAGCTATTATCACCATTAGAAGGAAACGGCCTATAATTGTTACCAGCAAAATTGTTCCTATAAGCATTATTGTTGAAATTATTATTTCTAATGAAGTTTACATCAACATGCTCTTCTTGAGCAACCAAAGAGGCCAAAGGAACATTATTAGGATCTACATGAGTCCTATCATTAGAAAGCATAAGCATAATAGTCAATCTTATCACTCAAGGAAGAGGTTTCCTCAACAGAATTTACCTTCTGACCTTGTGGAGCTCTCTCGGTGTGCCATTCAGAGTAATTTACCATCATATTGTCGAGAAGCTTTGTTGCGGTGCCCAAGGTAAGGGACATGAAAGTGCCTCCAGAAGCTGAATCCAATAGGTTCCTTGAAGAAAAATTCAGTCCTGCATAAAAAGTTTGGACAATCATCCCAGTAGTCAGTCCATGACAGTTGGGGGACATTCTTATCACATAAGATTTCATTCTTTCCCAGCTGAGCCACATGTTCATTATCAAACTGAGCTAAAACTTCATAATTTTGCTATGCAAAAGCTTATAATCTTAGCAGAGGATAGTATCATCCAATAAAAGCATCCTTACACTTAAGCCATGAATCATACTAAATTTTTAGGCAAAGAAAAGCACCAAATCCTTAGCTTTTCCTCTCAAAGAAAAAGGAAACACTTAAGCTTAATAATATCACTCTCTACATCTTGTATTTCGTGCATCTCACATAGATCAACAAAATTAGTTGAGATGAAGCTGGCAGCATCATTCAGTACTAGCACCAGAAAATTGCTCTTTCAGAACAAGGTTCACAAAGCAGGCTTAATCTCATAAAAATTTGCAGGCAGGAGAGGGTGGCGCATAAGAGGGCAGATAAAATCACTATATTCATCTAGTAAGTCACACAATTGGTGTTTTTAGGAGTAGCCATTCTAGCAAAACTAAAAGTAGACAAGTAAAAACAACTACAAAGGATACTAATTTTTTGTGTGTTTTTGATAAAACGACGCAAGTAAAAATAAAGTAAAAGCAAAACTTAAAACAAAGTAAAGGATGTGCGTGTGAAACTCCCCTTACAGAAGTCTTCTTTTTCCCCGGCAATGGCGAGAGAAAACTTGTTGATGGCGCGGTGATGATGGTGCCGGAAAACTTGTTGGCGTGTAGTTGATGAAGTAAATGACCGGCCAGTTGGAAACCCCAAAGAAGGTTTGATGAATATAGCAGCAAGTTTTCCCTCAGTTATGAAACCAAGGTTATCAATCCAGTAGGAAAAACACAATACGACTGAAGGTGATGCCCGCTAGCTGCGTGACACTCCAACATGGGCGTCGTTAACAATTTCTTGTTAGCGCGTCTTCAACCAGTAGCAACATGGAACCTGCACACAACACAACCAAATACTTTGTTCCCAACTTACGATGAGGTTGTCAATCTCACCAGTTTGCTTGAAACAAGGAATGAGCGTTTCGAGTGGAAGTGATAATAGTATGCAACATAAACAGTGCGAGTAAAGTAAACAGGTGATAGCAATATAAAGGAAATAGGACCGGGGTCCACAGTTCACTAGTGGTGTCTCTCCATAAGATAAAATAACACATGCTGGATAAACAAATTACAGTTGGGCAATTGATAGAATAAAGACAACGTGCATATGTCGAGAGGATTACTATGAGATTTACTCTGGGCATTACAACAAGATACATAGACCATCATCCAACTGCATCTATGACTAATAATCCACTTGTGGCGAATCAATCCAAGAACTCCACAAGTATTAAGTTGCGAACAACAGATAACTGCATTAAGCAAAGTGTGTAATGTAAACAAAGCATATGCCCTTGAGCATATGAATGTTGTTTTCTCCTAATGGCAACATCACATCTACAACCTTAGAGGTTTCTGTCACTCCCCCAGATTAAATAGAGGCATGAACCCACAATCGAGCATAAATACCCCTCTTGGAGTCACTAGCAACTACTCGAACAAGATAGCTACTAACAACGGAGAGCATGCAAGATCATAAACAACATAGAGATAACATAAGATAATATTCAGCACATCAACTCAATCATAACACCAATATTCATCGGATCCCAACAAACACAACATGTAGAATTACATAACGGTAGTCTCGATCATGTAAAGCAGCTCACGAGATCTAAACATGAAGCACATGGTGGAGAAGACAACCAACTAGCTACTGCTATGGACCCATAGTCCAAGGTAGACTACTCACTCATCGTGCCGGAGGCAAGCATGGCGATGAAAAAGACCTCCGGTGGCGATTCCCCTCTCCGGCAGGTTGCCGGGAAGAGCTTCTAGACCCTCCCGATCTCGGGTCGATGGCAGCGGCGGATCACGATGTATTCTGGAAAAGTGATCGGGTGTTTAGGTTTTTCCCATCGGGGGGTCTTTATAGGCGAAGGGGCGGCGTCAGAAGTGGGCCAGGGTGGCCTCACCACCAGGGGGCGCGGGCCAGCCCTGGGGCGCGCCGCCCTATGGTCTGGCCGCCCTGTGGCCCATCTCCGTCTCCTCTTCGGTTCTCTGGAAGCTTCAGTAAATATCTGGACGTCTGGCTTTTGTTTCGTCCAATTCTGAGAATATTTCCTATGTAACTTTTCTAAAACACAAAAACAGCAGAAAACAGGGAACTGGCACTGTGGTATCTCATTAATAGGTTAGTTCCGGAAAATGCATAAAAATGCCACGAAGTGTAACAAAACACTAAGCAAATGGTGTAAAAACAAGCATGGAGCATCAAAAATTATAGATACGTTAGAGACGTATCAGATTACTTGGGGACCTCCAATTAAGTTGTGGAGACCTTTCCAAGCTTTGTGGTGCCTCCGTGGCAATTTCTTGGGACCTCCAATTTAGTTGTGGAGATCTTCCCAAGCTTTGTGGTGCCTCAGTGGCAATTCTTGGGAGCCTCCAATTAAGTTGTGGAGATTGCCCCAAGCTTGTACGGGTTTGGTGACCGCCCTCAAGTGTCCCATAGTGGTCGAGTCTTCCATCTTGGTGGGAGGGCTCAAGGATATTACGGTGAGCCTCCATGGTGTTTGGGGAGCCTTATGCCTCCACACCGCTCCAATGGAGATTAGCACCCGCAAGGGTGTGAAATTCGGGATACATCGTTGTCTCCGCGTGTCTCGGTTATTTCTAGGGACACTTGAGGAGTGCTTCGTAGCCCTACGCAATGATTAGTGTTATTCAATAGGAGAGTAATTCAGAGTACCATAGTGAAGAGAAGTTATTTATTTGTTCAATTATGTTATATTTGTTGGGAGTGTGTCCACTAGTGAAAGTATGATCCCTAGGCCTTGTTTCCAAGATTTGCACACCGTTTACTTGCTATTTTGTTACTTGTTTGCTTGTTGCCATTTTTATTCTAGATTGCATTTACTACTTATAATCATCTATACCACTTGTATTTCACTATCTCTTCACCGAACTAGTGCACCTATACATCTGACAAGTGTATTGGGTGTGTTGGGGACACAAGAGACTTTCTGTATCGTAATTGCAGGGTTGTTTGAGAGGGATAGCTTTGACCTCTTCCTCCCTGAGTTCGATATAACTTGGGTGATCCACTTAAGGGAAACTTGCTGCTGCTCTACAAACCTCTGCACTTGGAGGCCCAACACTGTCTACAAGAACAGAAGCGTGTGTAGACATCAAGCTCTTTTCTGGCGTCGTTGCCGGGGAGGTAAGGTAAAAGGTACTCGCATCTTCCTGTGTGAGTGCTCGGAGTTATTTCCTTTAGATTCTGCAATTACATCTTTTTGTTTCTTGTTTTTATTTTCACTAGTTAGGCTTAATGGAAACTAAAGAGTTCTTTAGTCTTTTTCCTGAGTTTAGATATGAAGTGTTTGAAGAGAAAATTGAAAAACCTTTGGATCTTAATTTGCATGCTAATAGTTTTGTTAGTATGAATGCTTTAACACTGTTTTAGAAAAGTCTAAGCTTGGGGAAGCTGGTTTTTGTTAAGCATGATATTTTTAGTTCCCTAGCTTTAGTGGAGAAAGTTTGCTATAGTGATATGTTTGATGAATATGCTTGCGAAATAGCTGTTCCTTAGCTTGTGATGATACTAAACCTCTAGTTTATGATGGCTATGATGATGAAGTATAATATTTTCAGTTCACCTACTTTTGAGGAGAAAATTAGTATGATTACAATATGCCTCCTATTTATGATGATTATGGTGATGAGAATAATTATTCTGTTAATCTGCTCCTACTACTATTGTTCCTGTGGTGAGTATTAATTCTTTTATGCATGTTGCTCATGATAGGATGCTTTATGTGATAGTTTATATTGTTAATTATATTCATGATGCTACTGAAAGTTATTATGAGAGAGGGAAACATGGTTTGATGAATCTCAACATATTGAGTTTCCCCTCTTTATGTTGCATTCTTGAAGTTGTACTTGTTTTGCCTTCCTATGCTTTTTGCTCTGCGCTTTTATGACTTGTCTCTTTACAAGACTATTTTTCATAGGAAGTGGTTTAGATTTAAATGTGTTCCATACTTGCTTTTTGATGCTCTCTATTGCTTTAAGTTTCTATATGGTGCTTTGCCTCAAGCTCTTATATGGCGCCCACATGAGCATCTTTGCAAATTACTGCGCCTAGCTCAAAGGCGTTAAAGAAAAGCCTCTTGGAAGATAACCCATTGTTATTTTTCAGTACCTTTTCTTTATTTCAGTCTTGGAAGTTATTACTACTGTAATAACCGCTCTTATCCTTTTTATTTTCGTTGTTGTGCCAAGCGAGCCTCTAATTTTGAGTGAGGTAAGATTGGGGATGTTGCTGTCCGGAAACATTTTTTTGTGCTGCACTGTAAAAATTCGTAAAAATTCTCTATATATCTTTTGGGACCTGCGATTTCTTTTGCATATGCCCCAGGTTATATCCAAACGTCATTAGTTGAACACTTTTTGATTTGAGCAACATAAAACCCCGCAAAAATTCGACCTTTGTCAACTGTTCTGTTTTGACAGATTTCTGCCAATTTTGTGTTTGCCGCTTTATCGCTTTCTTTTGAGTTCTTTTGATCACGGAACTTTTGGGGAAGTTGCTAATGTAGTATATGCTATATTGTGGTGGTTTTGGGTTGAAACCTGAAGCAAAAAGAGGTTGATTATATGTTATGCCTGCACTAATGTTGCTAATAGATTTGTGTTTAGTTTTGTATGAAGGAAGTTTTCAAGTGTAGGGATTGGAGAATGATGAGATGAGTTGAAGAATGGACAAAAGCTCAAGCTTGGGGATGCCCATGCATCACCCCAAGAAATATCCAATAAGTACAAATGTCAAAGCTTGGGGATGCCCCGAGGCACCCCCTTCTTCATCGGCAAAAATCAGGTCACCTTTCAAGACACTATATTTTTATTGCTTCATGCACTATGCGTTTTTCTTGGAGCATCAGTTGTTTTAGTTTTCAGTATTAGTTTAGTTTAGTTTGCTGCAATAAATGGTTAGATCACATCATGTTTCTTTTGGAGGAGATGAACTCGTTTTTCATTGCCAAGAACACTCTAGTTTTCACTCTTATCGTTCAATGAGTGTTTCTTTTTCTGCTACTGCGTTTAGCTTGCATTTTTCGCCTTGATTTTTGTTCAGATCTTGTTTTATCTTTGCATCAAGGTGTATTTGGACCTCTGATCTTTATTGGTTTTCATCAAAAGAGGTGTTTATAAAAAGTTTGAATGGTGTTGGAAAAGAGAAAAAGCTTTATGCAAAAAAGTGGTACAAGAAGGGGCTTGTGTAGACTGCGGCTTAGGCTTTTGCATGTCGTGCTTGATGTCTTTTTGATAGTATGCTTAGTGGTTTTTGCTGTAGCATGACTTGTCTCAAATAACTGAGATTGCTTAATGAGCCTTTGAAAAAATCATGCGTTGTTTTAATTATTTGGAAGCATTTTTTGGTTTTCTCCTTGATGCTTTATTTGGGTTGACTTGGCGCATGCTCACACATGTTAGACTCTTACAAAGTCGGCAATAGCCTCTATGATCATTTAGTTTTTGACTTTTGATGCATCTTATGCTTCTTTTAATGTCACTTTGTCGCTATGCATGATTATGGCCGTTATTGCTCTCTTATTGGTCGCTCCCAGTCTTTTGCTAGCCCTCATTTTGTACTGAGTATGAGCTCTACTCGTGCATCCAACTCCTAAAAACCAGTTTGCCATTGTGTCAACTATAAACTCCTATGCATGGTATTTGTAAGCCATTCCAGGTAATTTTCATGTGCATACCTTTCAAAACTTGCAACTACTTGTCGTTTTGTGCCCACTGTTTTTAGCTCATGGGGACGTAGTGGTCAGATTTGCTATCTTCCTATTGCTTATTCCAAAAAAAAAAAAAAGATTAAACAAGAAGAAAACAGGCCTCCTCCATGGTATGTGAATGTTGGTGGGCACCTGATGGAATCGGTTAGCCATGGTTTGAGAAAGGAAAAAAGGTGGGGAGGAGTGCCAAGCTTTATAAAAGAGCACAAAAGTGTCAATCTCTCTCTCAAAAACTTGCTTCATTTTTGTATGGAAGATAGTAAGAACCCCATTGCCAGTCGTTGACAAAGACAACCACCTCTCAAAACCAATTTTTATCTCTCTGTTTTACAAATGAAAAGCTCTAGCACATGTTTAATCACTGCTTCCCTCTGCGAAGGGCCTTTCTTTTACTTTTATGTTGAGTCACCACCTTCTACCTTTATGCACCATTAAGAGAGCATAGTTGTCATTCTGAGTATAATGTGCATTGTCCCAAAGTTTTCATTGATTGATTCATGACCATGGTTTCACTTGTTCTTAAATTATCTGTATCTAGTCGCCCTCTTAAACTTGAAGGTGTCCTATGCATTTATGTTTTGCTCTCCATGAAGGACAAGCTGAAAACTATTTGTATGTTTTTCCATATGATTTGAACACCCGTTTGACTTTCATTGTTTCATTATTCATGATCTTTTGTTTGTGTTTCTTTTCATGTTAGAACATGGTTGCTAAGTTCTTATTGTCAAAGATTATATCTTTCATGCCCATGTTTTAAGTCTTATGATCCCAGCTCACAAATGCTGACATATATGATCAAGATTGTGCTGTGATGTCACCCTCAAAATTTATGTCTTTTGTTATCACTTACCTACTCGAGGACGAGCAGGAGTTAAGCTTGGGATGCTGATACGTCTCCAACATATCTATAATTTTGATGCTCCATGCTTGCTTTTACACCATTTTGCCTAATGTTTCGTTACACTTCGTGGCGTTTTTATGCGATTTCCGGAGCTAACCTATTGACAAGATGCCACAGTGCCAGTGCCAGTTCCCTATTTTCTGTTGTTTTTGTGTTTCAGAAAAGCTACACAGGAAATATTCTCAGAATGGACGAAACAAGTTACTGAAGTCTTATTTTTCCCGGAAGCTTCCCGAGGACCGTAAGAGAGCCGGAGGGGGGCCAGAGGCCGCCCTCACACATAGGTGGCGCGGCCCTGGCCACGCCACTCCTGGTGTGAGGAGCCCCTGGCTGCCCCCTGACGACGCCCCATTCGCCTATAAGAAGCCTCGGGACGGAAAAACCCTAGAGGAGTCGGCAATTTTTCCAGAAGCAGTTCCCACAGCTCCGCCGCCGCCGTCGACGAATTTGGGGGACAGAAGTCTCTGTTCCGGCACCCTGCCGGGACGGGAAGTGCCCCTGGAGCCATCTCCATCGGTCTCCATCGACCTCACCGCCGTCCTCCATCGACCGTCACCGCCATGTCCATCAACCTTGCTGTCTCCTATGATGAGGAGGGAGTAGTTTTCATTACCCGGGGCTGAGGGCTCTACCGGTAGCTATGTGGTTCACCTCGCTCTCCATGATGGATCTTTATGTGATCGTGAGCTTTGTATCATGTTGAATAAGTAGATGTTACTCTTCTTCATTATGTGTACTCTAGTGTGTTATTAAGTAATCTATTCCTCCTGCCATGGTGTAACGGTGACAGTGCGTGCATCATGGTGGGACTTGGTCTAGGCTACGATTGTGATCTCTTATGGATTATGAGAATAATTATCACTATGATAGTATTGAAGTGATCTATTCCTCCTTTCATGGTGTAATGTTGACAGTGTGTGCACCGTGTTAGTACTTGGTCTAAGTTGCAATAATATCTATCTTGAGTTGTGATTTGATTTGGATATCTCTATGAGTGGTGTTTGTCAAGTACTTGATGAACTTTGAGGAGTGCTTCGTAGCCCTACGCAATGATTAGTGTTATTCAATAGGAGAGTAATTCAGAGTACCATAGTGAAGAGAAGTTATTTATTTGTTCAATTATGTTATATTTGTTGGGAGTGTGTCCACTAGTGAAAGTATGATCACTAGGCCTTGTTTCCAAGCTTTGCACACCGTTTACTTACTGTTTTGTTACTTGTTTGCTTGCTGCCATTTTATTCTAGATTGCATTTACTACTTATAATCATCTATACCACTTGTATTTCACTATCTCTTCGCCGAACTAGTGCACCTATACATCTGACAAGTGTATTGGGTGTGTTGGGGACACAAGAGACTTTCTGTATCGTAATTGCAGGGTTGTTTGAGAGGGATAGCTTTGACCTCTTCCTCCCTGAGTTTGATAAACCTTGGGTGATCCACTTAAGGGAAACTTGCTGCTGCTCTACAAACGTCTGCACTTGGAGGCCCAACACTGTCTACAAGAACAAAAGCGTGTGTAGACATCACCCCCTGGTGGCACGGCCAGGTCCTGGCCCATGCCACCCTAGGGTGCGGCCAGGTCCTGGCCCCCCCTCCGTCTCTGCTTTGGACTCCGACTCGTGTTCTGGAAAAATAGGAGGTTCAGCTTTTGTTTCGTCCAATTCCGAGAATATTTCCTGTGTAGCTTTTCTGAAACAGAAAAACAGCAGAAAATAGGGAACTGGCACTGTGGCATCTCATTAGTAGGTTAGTTCCGGAAAATGCATAAAAACGCCCCGAAGTGTAACAAAACACAAAGCAAATGGTGTATAAACAAGCATGGAGCATCAAAAATTATAGATACGTTTGAGACGTATCAAAGGGCGATGTCAGAGGGTGGCCGAGGGGCCCACACCAGGGCCCAGCGTGGCCAGGGGGTAGGCCACGCCACCCTATGGTGTGGCCGCCTCCTGGCCCCCTCCGTCTCTCCTTTGAACTCCGTCTTTGTGTCAGGTAAATAGGAACTTCAGCTTTTGTTTCGTCCAATTCTGAGAATATTTCCTGTGTAACTTTTCTAAAACACAAAACAGCAGAAAACAGGAACTGGCACTGTGGCATCTTGTTAATAGGTTAGTTCCGGAAAATGCATAAAAATGCCATGAAGTGTAAACAAAACATAAAGCAATTGGTGTAAAATAAGCATGGAGCATCAAAAATTATAGATACGTTTGCAACGTATCAACAACGCTTGAGCCATATGTTGGTTTCAAGGTTGTAAGAAGATGAAAATAAAGAAGATTATGTGATGATCAAGGTGTTATTCAAGGAGTGTTCCGAAGATTGGTCATAAGGGAGTTGAGCCTATATAGAGTGTGTCTTGAGGAATAAGATGGAGTGAGCTCTCATGTGCATTCTCAAGACATCATCATTATGAAGGACGAAGATGAAGTGCAATGTTGATCAAGTCGAAGAGCTTAAAGATAGGCATCTAGAAGATATCATTTTCTTGAAGCTCGGTGTCCATTTGGTGGTAATGGACATGCGAAGATATTTCTACTAGTGTCTCTCCCATAGTGAAGTATGGGGGAGCAATCCGCAAGACTTCACCGAGCAAGCGCAATCAAGAAAGATAGTCCAACTTGAGAAGATCAAGATCGTCACCATCTAGCTCAAGTGGAATGCGCAAGGCAAAGGTATGATCTTGATAGGCTTTCTTTCTTACCGGTCTCATGGTGTTTGGGAGATCGGGTGTTAGGTTTGATAGCCGTACTATCAAGAGGGGCTCTCAAGTGAGTAACCTAATCGTATCATTCGGAGAGAGCACAAACCTTTGCATACTTGAAATCATCTTTCTTAGTTCTTATTTGGCTTTTCTCTATGTGAGGTTTTAGAGCTTGTAGTTATCTTCACGTTAATCCCAAGCTCACTAAAAATGGATTTCATATGGAAAACTTATTGCGTTTTTTGTGTTGGAGGTTTTACCGGTTCGTATTTGAAGATAGGTCAAACCTTTCTTCATTTTATTTTACAGTACTTTGTTGGACTATGATTTTTATGGATGAAGTTGTAGATCTTGTTGTGGATTCCAACAAGCCGAAGATCATCGAAAATGGAGTCCGGGTGCAAAAGTTATCGCTATTTTTGTATTGCTTGCTCTTCCTGGCTGGATTATCCGGGCCAAACTTGGACCGGATAATCTGGGGGGGATTATCCGGCAAAAAATGGACCGGATAATCCGAGGGGCGGATTATTCGGCCAAAAATGGAAATATCCGGCCGAATAATCCGCCCCAAAACTGGACGGCACGCACAAAGTCCTTAGCGGAATTTCGAGGGGGCCGAATTATCCGGTCGAAACTTGGACCGAAATATCCGACCCTATAGAACAACAACGGCTACAATCTTGGGAGGGGTATAAATACCCCTCCCCTTCTTCAAGCTTGAGTGAGCTCGTTTCCCCCTCTTCTCTCTCCCTCCATTGTTGATCTTGGAAAGCTTGCCCTTCACTCAATTCCTCCCATGATTCTTGCATATCTTTGAGGGAAAAGAGAGAGAGATCTAGATGTACATTTCCACCAATCACTTTCTCCTCTAAGTGAGGGGGACCTATTGGATCCAGATCTTGGAGTTCTTTGTGGATTTCCTCCTTGTTTTCCCTCTCATATCCCTCCATAGCATTTGTTGCTTTGGTAGGATTTGGGAGAGAAGGATTTGAACACTTCGTGTGTTCTTGCCATTGCATTTGGTGCATCGGTTTGAGTTCTCCTCGGAGATTTGGTGGTGAAAGTTCGTTGAGCTTATTACTCTTGGGTTCTTGGAACCCTAGACGGCTTAGTGGCTTAGTGGATTATGAAGGCGCGGTGATGATGGTGCTAGAAAACTTGTTGGCGTGTAGTTGATGAAGTAAATGACCGGCCAGTTGGAAACCCCAAGAGAAGGTTTGATGAATATAGCAGCAAATTTTCCCTCAGTTATGAAACCAAGGTTATCAATCCAGTAGGAAAAAGACAATACGACTGAAGGTGATGCTCGCTAGCTGCGTGACACTCCAACATGGGCGCCATTAACGATTTCTTGTTAGCGCGTCTTCAACCAGTAGCAACATGGAACCTGCACACAACACAACCAAATACTTTGTTCCCAACTTACGATGAGGTTGTCAATATCACCGGTTTGCTTGAAATAAAGGAATGAGCGTATCGAGTGGAAAGTGATAATAGTATGCAAGTAAGGTAAACAGTGCGAGTAAAGTAAACAGGTGATAGCAATATAAAGGAAATAGGACCGGGGTCCACAGTTCACTAGTGGTGTCTCTCCATAAGATAAAATAACACATGCTGGGTAAACAAATTACAGTTGGGCAATTGATAGAATAAAGACAACGTGCATATGTCGAGAGGATCACTATGAGATTTACTCTGGGCATTACAACAAGATACATAGACCGTCATCCAACTGCATCTATGACTAATAATCCACTTGTGGTGAATCAATCCGAGAACTCCACAAGTATTAAGTTGCGAACAACAGATAACTGCATTAAGCAAAGTGTGTAATGTAAACAAAGCATATGCCCTTGAGCATATGAATGTTGTTTTCTCCCTAATGGCAATAGCACAACTACAACCTTAGAGGTTTCTGTCACTCCCCTAGATTAAATAGAGGCATGAACCCACTATCAAGCATAAATACCCCCTCTTGGAGTCACTAGCAACTACTCAGCCAAGATAGCTACTAACAACGGAGAGCATGCAAGATCATAGACAACATAGAGATAACATAAGATAATATTCAGCACATCAACTCAATCATAACACCAATATTCATCGGATCCCAACAAACACAACATGTAGAATTACATAACGGTAGTCTCGATCATGTAAAGCAGCTCACGAGATCTAAACATGAAGCACATGGTGGAGAAGACAACCAACTAGCTACTGCAATGGACCCATAGTCCAGGGTAGACTACTCACTCATCGCGCCAGAGGAAAGCATGGCGATGAAGAAGACCTCCGGTGGTGATTCCCCTCTCCGACAGGGGGTCGGGAAGAGCTTCTGGACCCTCCCGATCTCGGGTCGACGGCGGCGGCGGATCGCGATGTATTCTAGAAAAGTGATCGGGTGTTTAGGTTTTTCCCATCGGGGGGTCTTTATTGGCGAAGGGGCGGCGTCAGAAGTGGGCCAGGGTGGCCTCACCACCAGGGGGCATGGGCCAGCCCTGGGGCGCGCCGCCCTATGGTGTGGCCGCCCTGTGGCCCCTCTCCGTCACCTCTTCGGTTCTCTGAAAGCTTCGGTAAATATCTGGACGTCTGGCTTTTGTTTCGTCCAATTCCGAGAATATTTCCTGTGTAACTTTTCTGAAACACAAAACAGCAGAAAACAGGGAACTGGCACTGTGGCATCTCGTTAATAGGTTAGTTTCGGAAAATGCATAAAAATGCCACGAAGTGTAACAAAACACTAAGCAAATGGTGTAAAAACAAGCATGGAGCATCAAAAATTATAGATACGTTAGAGACGTATCAGCATCCCCAAGCTTAACTCATGCTCGTCCTCAAGTAGGTAAGTGATAACAAAGAAATAATTTTTGAGGTGACATGCACCTACACAAATCTTGACCAACTATGTAAGTGTTGTGCGCTAGGATCAAAAGAACTTAAAACATGGGCATGAAAGATAAATCTTGATAGAAGAAACTTAGCAACCATGTTATAACATGAAAAAGAACACAAATGAAAGATCATGAAATGAAACAATGAAAGTCAAACGTGTATTCAAATCATATGGAAAAAACATACAAATGGTTTTCAGCTTGTCCTTCATGGAGAGCAAAACATAAATGCATAGGACACCTTCAAGTTTAAGAGGGCGACTAGATACAAATAATTTAAGAACAAGTGAAACCCAATATGAATCAATCAATCAAAACTTTGGGACAATGCACATTATACTCAGAATGACAACTATGCTCTCTTAGACGGTGCATAAAGATAGAAGGTGGAGACTCAACATAAAAGTAAAAGAAAGGCCCTTCGCGGAGGGAAGCAGTGATTGCAAGTTTTATAAACCTTCAAAAATTATGGTACTTACCGGCTTTGAGCTCTCATTGCCCCCATCATAGGCATCTTGAATGGTTAAAGTTAATGCGAATACACTTATGCTGCATAGGCTTGACAAATCATAAGTTGAAAACCTCGTGTCTCGTGAAATAAGATACCCAAACCTCATGCTACTCGACTTAGAGTCCCAAGCAAGCTCTTGTCATTGTAAATATATGTATCATCGAGAACCGCCAACGGGGTACCTCCTACCCGATGACATGGAACAAGCCCACATCAAAATGATAGGACAAACAGACAATGAACACCTCGGCATCTCTTTTATTTACCATTGGTATAGCTTTTTATTGTGAGATGCGTCATCGAATATTCACTGGGCATGCTGTAAATTTCCACCATGAACTATGCATGGCTTAGATTAGCGGCCCAGGCATTTCCTAACACATATAAAAACCATGATCCCGCAAGATTCCCAACTTATTTCACATCACGAGTATCCATAAACAAAGATCACGATATCAACTCGAAAGAAAGTGCAATGTTGAAAGCTTGCCCCATGACGGCATGGCTGGGCTAATTTCCAACTTACAACTTGCAGCATAACAACTCAACATAAGAGAGCCACAATGTCAAAATTTTAAAATGAGAAAAGTAAAGTGTGCCATCAGGTTCGTGAGAGCTTTACTGACCAATTTTCGCAAAACCAAAAAGAGTTTAATTTGAAGGATAGATAAAAGCAAGTCAAATGTACTTTGGAATAGCAAATTGCTAATAGTATGTATGGTGGACACTTTGGAACACTTGGTTTTTAGGAGTTGGATGCACGAGTAGAGCTCATACTCAGTACAAAATGAAGCTAGCAAAAGACTGGGAGCGACCAACTAAGAGAGCAATAATGGCCATAATCATGCATAGCGACAAAGCGCCATTAAAAGAAATAGATGGCATCAAAAGTCAAAAACTAAATGATCATAGAGGCAATGGCGACTTTGTATGAGTCTAACATGTGTGAGCATGCGCCAAGTCAACCCAAATAAAGCATCAAGGAGAAAACCAAAATAATGCTTCCAAATAATTAAACAATGCATGATTTTTCAAAGGCTCATTAAGCAATCTCAGTAATTTGAGACAGGTCATGCTACAGCAAACCACTAAGCATACTATCAAAAAGACATCAAACATGACATGAAAAAGCCTAAGCCGCAGTCTACATAAGCTCCTTCTTGTACCACTTTTTGCATAAAGCTTTTCTCTTTTCTAACACCATTCGAACTTTTTTGAAACAACTCTTTTGATAAAAACCAACATGGACCAGAGGTCAAAATACACCTTGATGAAAAGATAACAAGATCTGAACAAAAATCAAGGCAAAACGAAAGCTAAACGCAGTTCTTGAAAAAGAAGAACACTCGTTGAAACGATAAGAGTGAAAAATGGAGTGTTCTTGCAAATGAAAGCAAGGCAACTTCTCCAAAGGAAATTTGATGGGGTCCAACCATTTATTGCAGCAAACAAAACTAAAGAAAACTGAAAACTAAAAACAACTGACTCCAAGAAAAACGCATAATGCATGAAGCAATAAAAATATAGTGCGTTGAAAGGTGACATGATTTTTGCCGATGAAGAAGGGGTGCCTCGGGGGCATCCCCAAGCTTTGACGCTTGTACCTCTTGGATATTTCTTGGGGTGACATGGGCATCCCCAAGCTTGAGCTTTTGTCCATTCTTCAACTCATCTCATCATTCTCCAATCCCTACACTTGAAAACTTCCTTCATACAAAACTAAACACAAATTTATTAGCAACATAGTGTAAGCATAAATTGAATCAACCCTTTTTGCTTCAGGTTTCAAGTCAAAACCACCACATATAAAGCATATACTACTGTAGCAACTTCCCCAAAAGTTCCGTGATCAAAAGAACTCAAAAGAAAGCGATAAAGCGGCAAAACACAATATTGGTAGAAATCTGTCAAAACGAATAGCTGACAAAGGTCGAATTTTTAGAGGGTTTTCTGTTGCTCAAATCAAAAAGTGTTCAACTAATGAAAGTTTGGATAACCTGGGGCATATGCACAAGAAATCGCAGGTCCAAAAGATATACAGAGAATTTTCTCGAATTGTTACGGTGCAGCACCGAAAACTTTTCAGGACGCAACATCCCCAAATCTTACCTCACTCAAATTAGAGGCTTCTCTTGGCACAAAAACGAAATAAAAAGGATAAAGACGGTTATTACAGTATTAATAACTTCCAATACTTAAATAAAAGAAAAAGAACTAAAAGTAAAAACATTGGGTTTCTCTCCAAGAGTG